>CM077935.1:16564414-16566914 GCA_039797435.1 Crotalus adamanteus
TGAATTCTTTCCCTGTGGCTACTTTGAAAGGCGTGTAGCCGGTGCTGCTGTGCACGGAATTATTGTATGCCACCTCCGCAAAAGGGAGGAGATCAGTCCAGTTCGTCTGTTGGTAGGAAACGTAGCACCTAAGATATTGCTCCACCATTTTGTTAGCGGCTTCAGCGGCCCCATTGGTGGCTGGATGAAAAGCAGATGATAACCCTTGAGATGATCCAATCAATGTAAGGAAATTTCTCCAAAACTTCGCTGTGAATTGCACCCCCCTGTCTGAGATCATTCGCTTAGGGGCACCATGCAGCCGGTAGATATGTTTCAGGAACAATTTGGCCAGGCGTTGGGCGGATGGGAGTCCTTTGCAGGCGATGAAATGAGCTTGTTTCGAGAACAGGTCTATCACAGTCCAAATGACAGTATTTCCCTTACTTTCAGGTAGGTCCACTATAAAGTCCATAGCTATTTCTTCCCAGGGTTGAGAAGGGTCTGCCACGGGTTGCAGTAACCCAGGAGTTTTCCCCGGGATTCTTTTCATTGTAGCACATACTGTACAACTTTTTACATAGTTTTCCACATCCTTTTTCAGCCCCGGCCACCAGAATTGCCGGCGGGTGAGGTGTAGGGTTTTCAAATATCCGAAGTGTCCAGCCTGCTTTACATCGTGGCTGTGGTTGAGAGCATTTAGACGGAGCGCTTCTGGCAAATATAACTTCCCCCCTTTGTAAGCCAAGCCATCCCTGCATGTTAGGGACGCTTGATTATCTTTGAACCATTGGTCAGTGAGGAGCTCTCGTTTTATTTTCTTCACTCCAGGGTCATCCGGATTGGGGACCCTGCGAGGTGTAAGTTGAGTGACAGTTTGTGGATTGGGAATAATTGCCTCGTTAACCTGCTCTCGCTCACTTTTGTACTGGGGTAACCGGGATAGCGCATCAGCTAGAAAGTTCTTTCCTCCTGGTATGTACTTTAGAGTGAAGTTGAAGCGGTTAAAGTACTGTGCCCACCGTACTTGCTTTGGTGACAATTTGCGAGGAGTTTTCAGTGCCTCTAGGTTCTTGTGATCAGTCCATACCTCAAATGGCACCTTGCTCCCTTCTAGATAGTGTCGCCAGTTCAATAGCGCCCACCTAATTGCGAAGGCCTCTTTCTCCCAGATTGCCCATCTTCGCTCGCTCATTGGGTGGTCTAAGATGCCCAGTAACATCTGTTGAATCAATGGGGGGATCAGGCCCTATAGGTAGTCTCACAATTCTCATTCCTTTCTCCCACCAGATAAATGGCCTCCATTTGTCCAACCAGGCTAGTCCCAGGATCACTGCCTCGGTCATCTTTGGAGCCACCAGGAAACGAATAAACTCCCAGTGTGCACCTATTTCTAGGCGTAAGGGCTCCGTTAATTGTGTAATAAGAGTCCCTCCCATCAGGGAGCCATCGGCTTGCTCAAATCTCATCGGTTTGGAAAGCTGTTTTGCCCTTATGCCCATTTTCATGGCAAACGCCAGACTAATAATGCAGCGGGTACATCCCGAATCAATTAGTACGTTTAAGTCTATTTGTGCCCCAGACGTAGGGATTACAAGTTTGGCGGGCAGTGAAAAAGGCAGGATTTGTTGACTCACCATTGGGTCGTTTTCTCCTTCATCGTTGCTATCAAAGAAGGGAAGAGCAGGGGCAGGTCCACCTGGAGTCTTGGCATTCTCCTGTGTGTGGGGTGTAACCTGGGCGACTGGTTCTTGCGTGAGTCGATTAGATTTTTCTCTTGGTAGCCGCTGAGCAGGTTTCTTTTGCATCGCCGGTCCTGGCTTGCTCTGCAGTCGAGGGTAGGGGACTGGACAGGTGGCCGCTCGGTGTCCTCCTTGTCCACACCGGAAACACTCGAAGGAAGGGCGTGCAGGTGGCCTGGGTCTCTCAGCCCTTGCAGTGGTTGAAGGCTTTCGTGGGGGTGATTGCTGTTCAGGTAGCTCTGGTTGCTGTTCGGGTTCCTGTGGGGGAGGCTTTTTATAGCGAGAGAGCTTAACATCCAGCTTCACGGCCGTCTGGTACCACTCCTGCAGCCGATCAGGTACTTCTCGATAGATGCAAGCCTGGGAGAGGTGATCATCTAATCCCTCGATGAAGTGATGGATGAGGGACTGCTCAGGCCACCCCTCTATTCGACCTGCCATCTTGCGGAACTCTCGCACGTACTCTAGGGCAGGCCTCCCTGCTTGTTTTATCTTGTGAATTTGTCCTGCTGCTTTGAGGCCGATGGATGGGTCTTCAAATCGTTCTCTCAGTCCTAAGAGAAAGAGATGGGGATCCTCCAATTCGAGGGCTTGCTCGCTATATAGATTGTTCAGCCATTCAGATGCTTCTCCCTCCAGGTTGGCCCCAATGACGTCAACCATGGCCCCTGGTTCCGGATAGAGATAGGCCCAGTGATTTAAATGAGAACGCACTTGGTTGAGGAAAAAAATCAGCTTCTCTGGGTCCCCATCGAATGTTGCATTGAAGGGTGGTGCAA
>CM077935.1:16774414-16776914 GCA_039797435.1 Crotalus adamanteus
TAGATGATACATAGATAAAGGTAGAGAGACAGGCAGAGAGATAGATAGATAGATAGATGGATAGATAGATAGATAGAGAGATGATACATAGACAAAGATAGAGAGACAGGCAGAGATAGATAGATAGATAGATAGATAGATAGATAGATAGATAGATAGATAGATAGATAGATAGATAGAGAGATAGAGAGATAGAGAGATAGAGAGATAGATGATACATAGACAAAGATAGAGAGACAGGCAGAGATAGATAGATAGATAGATAGATAGATAGATAGAGAGAGAGAGAGAGAGATAGAGAGATAGAGAGATAGATGATACATAGACAAAGATAGAGAGACAGGCAGAGATAGATAGATAGATAGATAGATAAAGATAGAGAGACAGGGAGACATAGATAGATAGACAGACAGACAGACAGACAGATAGACAGACAGACAGATAGATAGATAGATAGAAAGAAAGATAGATAGAGATAGAAAGAAAGATAGATAGATAGATAGATAGATAGATAGAGAGAGAGAGAGAGAGAGAGACAGACAGACAGACAGACAGACAGAGATAGATAGATAGATAGATAGAAAGATAGATAGATAGAAAGATAGATAGATAAAGATAGAGAGATAGGCAGACAGAGAAATAGATAGATATCTATCTTTCTTTCTTTCTATCTCTATCTCTATAGATAGATAGATAGATAGATAGATAGATAGATAGATAGATAGATAGATAGATAGGCAGGCAGGCAGGCAGGCAGGCAGTGATAGATACATAGATAGATAGATAGATAGATAGATAGATAGATAGATAGATAGATAGATAGATAGATAGATAGATAGATAGATAGATAGATAGATAGATAGATAGATAGATAGATAGATAAAGATAGAGAGACAGGCAGACAGAGACAGATAGATAGATAGATAGATAGATAGATAGATAGATAGATAGATAGATAGATAGATAGATAGATAGATAGATAGACAGAGATAAATAGATAGATAGACAGACAGACAGACAGACAGACAGACAGACAGACAGATAGATAGATAGATAGATAGATAGAAAGATAGATAGAGATAGAAAGAAAGAAAGATAGATAGATGATACATAGATAAAGATAGAGAGACAGGCAGAGAGATAGATAGATAGATAAATAGATAGATAGATAGATAGACAGACAGACAGACAGACAGACAGACAGACAGACAGACAGACAGACAGAAAGACAGATAGATAGATAGATAGATAGAAAGATAGATATAGATAGAAATAAAGAAAGATAGATAGATGATACATAGATAAAGGTAGAGAGACAGGCAGAGAGATAGATAGATAGATAGATGGATAGATAGATAGATAGAGAGATGATACATAGACAAAGATAGAGAGACAGGCAGAGATAGATAGATAGATAGATAGATAGATAGATAGATAGATAGATAGATAGATAGATAGATAGAGAGATAGAGAGATAGAGAGATAGAGAGATAGATGATACATAGACAAAGATAGAGAGACAGGCAGAGATAGATAGATAGATAGATAGATAGATAGATAGAGAGAGAGAGAGAGAGATAGAGAGATAGAGAGATAGATGATACATAGACAAAGATAGAGAGACAGGCAGAGATAGATAGATAGATAGATAGATAAAGATAGAGAGACAGGGAGACATAGATAGATAGACAGACAGACAGACAGACAGATAGACAGACAGACAGATAGATAGATAGATAGAAAGAAAGATAGATAGAGATAGAAAGAAAGATAGATAGATAGATAGATAGATAGATAGAGAGAGAGAGAGAGAGAGAGACAGACAGACAGACAGACAGACAGAGATAGATAGATAGATAGATAGAAAGATAGATAGATAGAAAGATAGATAGATAAAGATAGAGAGATAGGCAGACAGAGAAATAGATAGATATCTATCTTTCTTTCTTTCTATCTCTATCTCTATAGATAGATAGATAGATAGATAGATAGATAGATAGATAGATAGATAGATAGATAGATAGGCAGGCAGGCAGGCAGGCAGGCAGTGATAGATACATAGATAGATAGATAGATAGATAGATAGATAGATAGATAGATAGATAGATAGATAGATAGATAGATAGATAGATAGATAGATAGATAGATAGATAGATAGATAGATAGATAGATAGATAGATAAAGATAGAGAGACAGGCAGACAGAGACAGATAGATAGATAGATAGATAGATAGATAGATAGATAGATAGATAGATAGATAGATAGATAGATAGATAGACAGAGATAAATAGATAGATAGACAGACAGACAGACAGACAGACAGACAGACAGACAGACAGATAGATAGATAGATAGATAGATAGAAAGATAGATAGAGATAGAAAGAAAGAAAGATAGATAGATGATACATAGATAAAGATAGAGAGACAGGCAGAGAGATAGATAGATAGATAAATAGATAGATAGATAGATAGACAGACAGACAGACAGACAGACAGA
>CM077935.1:17459414-17659414 GCA_039797435.1 Crotalus adamanteus
TGCTTAAACAACAATATGATGTGCTTATGTTGGCAGGAATATAATTAAAAGTGTCTTTCCCACAAGTGAAGAACCACCCTTTAGGTAACCATATGTTTGCATACCCAAAAGACATTGTTTGGAAAGATGTGCAATTTAGGCTTTCTTGGCTCACTTTCAAACAGTGAGGTAAAGGTATATTTTGCTCGCACCCTGTGATATGTACACATTGTAAGTCTTCTGGAATGGTTACGTTAAGAGTATGCAAAGCTAAAGCATCAGTTGGTAAAAACTTGGAAATGTGTCCCCAGTTGTACATTGTTTCATAGCCTATGTGTTCTTTAAACCCATGTTGACTGAATTCCTTAGCTGCTGTGACTGGAACACACACTGGTATTAAACATGTGGACAGCAAATTTTCCATGTCATATGCTTCAGAAAGGCAAAAATCGGTTGTGTTGGTTAGTTTAGCCAATTGGACCCACAAATTATATTGCATCCTTGACTCCAATGGATGGGGCATATCCTTATTCTGATGGGACCTTCTACTTCGTTTTCTCTCTGGGCGCTTCCTCGGGGGTCTTTGGATAGTTACTCCAAATTCCACCGGGATAACATGTACGATGCAAGTCCCCTTCCATCCCGTCTTCAACTGCGAGACTAGGGTGACCCGCTCCCATCCCCAGAATAAGGGAGGCCCACACTCCAGAGTAACAGGAGGAGGAGGCTTCTTATATGGGGCCTTTACACATATGCCTTTCCTAAGAATATACGCAACATACTGACAGGCTTCGGGATTGACAGGTTGTCTTGTCATACATACAAGCTTCTTTAACTATTCTGTCAAATGCTTGAGGAAATTGACATGGATGAGGCAAGATACCATTCCAACATTCTGGGGAAAATCCAATAGGGGGTGACCTTTACAAGTGCCCGTGCCTATAGCATAAGATTGAATAATGCGTGGAGCTTCTTCTGGCTTGCTCCATTGGCCTAAATTAGAAAGACAAACATTATTACATGCAACAATAGTACTATATAAAAGCAGAAGGAAGCCTTTCATCCTTTCTTCTCCCGTGCGTAGAAAGCCAGCTTCCGGGTGTGGCTTAGCAGGGGGTTGAATTTCAGCCAGACAGCCGTAGATATATGTGCAGGATACACTTGTGCTAATACAATATCTGGTTTACAAACAATAAAATATTCATTAAACATACTAAACACGTTTAAGAGTGAGTTTGGTGGGAACCTTGGGGTCCCTGTTCACTGTCCACAGAGGTTCTGCAGCTGCTTTGACTCTGGTCCAGTGAATCCAAGATTTAGATTCTGCAATCTTTATTGCTAAAGGAGAGGCCATTATTACTTCATAAGGTCCTTTTCATCTCCCCTCCAGTTGTTCATGTTTCCAATGTTTCACCCACACCCTATCCCCTGGTTTAAAGGGATGACATCTTGTTATTAGTTTAGGAGGTGTTTGTTCAACAACATAATTCCTAAGTTTTTCTACTTGCTTATTCAGTTCCCCCCCTACTCCCCCCTGATGGCCCTTTACAATGCATAACTGAAACCTTTGCTGGCTTTTGTACTGCATCGAGAAGATGCTTTATCAAGTGTCCATGTAACCCATGTTTCCCAGCCGAATCCCTGAATCCCCTCTCCTTATACACAGCACCATGAGCATGCAGAGTTAGAAAAGTATATTTACTATCAGTCCAAACATTCAAAGTTTCCCCTTCAGCTCTTTCCAATGCCCTAATTAATGCCCATAATTCTGCTACTTGAGCACTGCAGCTTGCTCCTAGTGGACTATTTTCCACCACTTCCTCATCATTCACAATCGCATATCCAGAAACCCTCCTCCCATCCTGCATGTAACTCGAGCCGTCTGTATACCAATTCAGGGCAGCATCCTGAAGAGGAATATCAGACAAATCCGGACGGCTTGAATATACAGTTTCCAAAACTTGCAAGCAGTTGTGTTCTGAATCCACTTCTGTGGGCAATAGGGTGGCAGGGTTTAGCCGGTTAGACACCACTAATTTCACTTGAGGATTTTCAATCATCATCGCCTGATACTTAAAAAGCCTTTGACTGCTGATCCACAAATGCCCTTTATTATCCAAGATAGAATGAACTGCATGACGGGTGTGGACACTTATGGGACATGAGAAGGTCAATTTATTACAATCCTGTAAAAGGACTGCTATAGCAGCAAGAACCTTCAGACAATGTGGCCAGCCTTGGGCAACCCCATCTAATTGCTTAGATAAGTAAGCCACCGGGCGTTGCCACTGTCCTAATTGTTGAGTTAACACCCCCAAGGCAACATTCTTCCTGGTATCAACATACAAATTGAAAGGCTTTTCTAAGTTAGGCAAGGCTAAAGCTGGAGCTGATGTGGGGGCTCGTTTCACTTCCCTAAAGGCATTCTTTTGTTCTCCCTCCCATTCAAAAGGTTCTCTATCACCTCCTTTTGTAGCTGAATAAAGAGGTTCTGCCAATAGAGCAAAATTAGGTATCCATATCCTGCAAAACCCTGCCAAACTCCAAAAGCCCCTCAGTTGCCGCCTATTAAGGGGTTCAGCAATAGCTAGCACAGCTTGTTTCCTCTCCCAGCCTAAAGCCCTATGCCCCTCCTCAATCTCATATCCCAAATACTTCACCTTCCGTCTGACTAATTGTGCCTTCTTTTTGGAGACCCTATAGCCGCACTTCAACAGTAAGTGTAAAAGAGATTCCGTGTTCTCCCAGCATGTCTCTTCAGTTCTGCCTGTCACCAGCACATCATCTACATATTGCAGAAGCGTGTCACCCCTCTGTCGGGGCACAAAATGCTGTAAATCTTCTGCTAAGGCTGTTCCAAACAGGGTAGGTGAATTTTTAAAGCCCTGTGGCAGCCTGGTCCAGGTATACTGTGCTTTTTGCCCTGTATTTGGATTTTCCCACTCAAAAGCAAACAACGGCTGGCTAGCCTTGTGAATAGGAATCGTGAAAAAAGCATCTTTCAAATCCACAACGGATCTTCCTGCTCCAGTCTCCACCAAAAACATTGTCTGTTTGCCCCCTATATTTAAAGTAACCAATGGCTCGGGGGGGGGGGGGGCTTCCTCCAAGCCAGGTCCTCGTCAATCTGACCAGTTAGTCCCTGCCAATCCAATTCCTTCAATCTCCCTGTCTCTATTCCAATCTCTCACATTCCTCAAACCATCTCTCACATTCCTCAAACCATCTCTCACATTCCTTGGAGCCCCTCTCTGCCCTCTACCCATGAAGGGGGAGTGCATGGGGGGCCCACTGCCAACACCTCCACGTCCTCTGCCTTCTCTTCCTCTCCAACCTCTACCTCGCATCTGCCTTCTTGGACATTCTCTTTGCCAATGACCTTCCTCCTTGCAATTAGCACACTGGTTGGGTCCCAGCATGATCCCTCCTTGCAATGCCACTGCCAACAACTCAATTTTCTTATGCATTCTAGCATCTCTTTCCTGTTTTTCCACCTTATCCCTATTAACAAACACCTTCCTGGCCACCTCCAACAATTCTGTAGTGTTCTTTCCTAATGTTCCCTCCAACCTCTGCAACTTCTTTCTTATATCTTCATAACTCTGTGCTATGAACCTCTCATTCAACATTCGCACATTGTCTGCACTCCTTGGATCAACCTGTGTATAAAGCTCATAAGCCTCAATCAGCCTTTGCAAAAAACTTTCCGGACTTTCATCTGCTTCCTGCATCACTAAAGAGGGTTTTGACATATTCACAGGAGGCTTTCCAGCCTTGCGAAGAGCCTCCACCACTAGATTCTGATATTCCTTTAACAAAGTCATGTGTGCTGGATTTTGTGCCTTCCATTCAGGGTCCTTTTCTGGTGCCCTGGCTTCCATCTCTGGCTGTATATCTCGCACAGCCGGCAACCTATCCTTCAAACACTGCCTAACCGCAGTTCTCCACTTCTCCTTTTCCTCAGGAGTCAACAAAGTATCTAACAACTGTTGCACATCCTGCCACGTCCTCTTTACTTACTTCTCCCCTCACATTTACAGAGAGACCTTCCAAATCCCCTTCCTCCTTGGGGGCTGACAGCCTCCCCCTTTCTATTTTCGTCTCACAGCTGGCTGCCTTTCTTCGGACACAGCAGGGGCAATCAGCCCTTCCTGGCAGAGCGGCTGCTGCCGCAGCCTGCACTGGGGGGGGGGGAGGGGGAGAAAGGTGGAACGTAGGGAGGAGGTCTGAGAATCAACTCCTCCACCTCCATCCTTATCTCCTTCTTAGCATCTGACACCTTAGTTTCTGAAATCTTCACATCTTTCACTCTTTTAGTTTGTACTTGAAGCTTTTTTCCTTTGGGTCTAGCCACACACAAACGAACCATCTCAGCCTGACATTGCAATAACTCATCAGCTCGTCCTGCTACTGCATCCCCCCACTGATCCATATACTGAAATTGGTTAGGATAGTTTTCTTAAAAGTCCCCTCTGGGGGCCACCCCACACCCATACTACGCCCCCCCATCCTAACACACTGCCAATGACCTACAGTGCCGGCGGTCACTAGTAGGGAATGCACTGGCTTAACCACCCACACAACCTAACACGGACTTCATTAGGATCGCCGTCCCGAGTCCAGGGGAGTGATCAGGCCCCCTCTTCTATCTTCAAATGAGATAGGTACCATTACTTTAAACACATACTCGCCTGCCTTGTAGTTACACCCGTCCTGGCCAGGAGTTGGTTCAGACTTCCTTTCCTTTCCCAAAGGGTTCTTGGACTGGCCTTCAGTACTGTCAGCTCTGCTGAGAAGCCACAGCTGTCTCCTGGAGGAAACACACCCCCATGGCGCCTGGAGAATTGTTCAGAGATGCTTACCAGCAGGTCCGAAGGGTCAAGCCGTCCTCAGCGAAACATCGCCTCACTCAAGCTTTCCCGGCCAACGCACCAGAAAATGTTGTAGAAATGAAAGACTTGAGTCAGCTCTTTCAAGGAAAGGGAAGTTTATTGCGCAGGTTCAGAGAGCCATCGTGGCTAAAGATTCTGAACACAGGCTGTACATTGATGACCATTTTTATAATCCTTCAGGCGGGGGTTATTTCCTGAGCAGGTCACATTCCATACCACATTCTATAGGTCCTTATTCTAACATAGGAAAACTACTAGACAGATCTATAATCGATAGCTCCTCGTTTACATTGGAATGCTTTTAGTAATATATCAAGTGTTAAGCAGTTTAGTTACACCATGTGACAGGCAGTTAGTAATATATCATGTGCAGAGCTGGGAACAGGATGTCTGGCCATCCTAAATTTAAGAGTTGTCTAGTAAGCAAAACAAACCTCCCTTTTACCCACATTTTTGTCGGGCCATCTGCCTTTTATACACAACCTTTGTCGGACCATCAGTATTTTTCCAGGTACCACTTTACAATAAGTCCCAGAAAAAATATAGTTGCACAAATTGATGACATCATGAATACTCAATTTGTGGACAGAATTTCACACTTTTGATTTTTTCCTACCAGTAAATTACCTAATGGAGTATTAACTGTAATAGAAGTACAGAAAGTATATTGAATTGAATAATATTTACTTATCCCACATCCCATTCCAAAATGTTTTATTTTTTATCCAGGTGGTTGCTAAAATGATAACCTTAGGACGCACAAGAGCTTGCAGTCGAAAAGGAACTGATTAATTAATATTGTTTTCAAAAATAACTTATCTCTTTAACGTGCTTTAACTGACTTTCATATCATTTGCCTAATGATCTTTGACTTGCTTGTTTCCTTTCCAGTCCAGCCACTATTTTCTTCCTCTTTCTCCCTTGCCACAAGTTATTGTTTTTTCTGATGGAGGGTGAATGAGAGGAGCAATTGCTTACAAGGATGATACCCGGAAAGTGTCCTACACTGCAATGCAACCCTTACCACAATGCTCAGAATTATTTTAGCTTTTAAAATCTTTTCTCAACAGTCTTTTAACTTAATCTCTGACTCTCATTATATGTGCCAACTTACTTTTATTTCTTCAGGTGCTTACATCACGCCCAGGATTGGCCCCAATCTTACTTTGTTTTTAACTTTGCAGCAGCTGCTCCATAACTGAAAGCATTTATAATTTTGTTTCTCATATACACAATCACTCCTCCCTTCCTGGGCCTAATTTTTTTTTATGTCTTTTGTATGTCTTTTTTTATGTCTTTTATGTGGTTTTGCCTCTAATCAACTATGACAAATGGACGTTATCCATGTTCTCTCTTTTTGGCTTCTTACAAATGTATATTCATAAATAGGTATTTAGGAACAATTTCCCCCACCTCTATGAGGGGAAACAGGTTCACATGTTATTTTTCATCTTTTTTTGAACAATTTTATACAACCTGAAATATTGTTTTTACTCATGGTCTTCTCTATAATTCCACGGGTCAAGCTATCGTGGAACGTGCTAATTGGTCTTTCAAGGACTGCCTTCACAAATAAATAAAAAAGGACGGATTATCTAGGATACCCAATTTGTCGTGGGTAATACAACAGGTTCAAAAAGTATTATTTACATTACACCAATTGAATATTTCCATTCCAAATTTGACTGCTTATCAGAGACACTCTCAACAGAAAACAAGCTTGCCTCCACCTCTGGCATATCGGGCATTACCAGAGAAAGCATGGTTGGGACCAGTCCCTCTGATCACTTGGGGGCGGGGCTACGCTGCTGTGCTTGCTCCAACAGGACCTTTGCGGATTCCAGCGCGTTGTGATCACCCAGCCAGGGATGTCGTTGCACCAGTCCCTGGACCCAGTCCCAGAAATGGCAAGGGTGACTCTACAGATGGCACAGCAAGTAATCCAATCCTGACATGCCAGGCAGCCAGTGACGTGGGGAGATGTAAAGAACTTGATCCCCGAGAACCTGTGTGCTGCCATTTTTGCGGTTTTAACTGCAAATTTCTTATCCATCATTTGTTTATGTCTGATCGTTAACATCTGCCCTTTGACAACTGTAACTGTCATCCCACTGAAACAATCATTCGAACAACGAATGAAGCAAAATCTAACATCACACAAAATGACTTCTTTTGTTTATCTGAAATGTATTACATGTAATTTGTTTTCTATATGCTTAGTCTTTGTTTGCACCCCTTCTGCAGTAATTCAAAACTTCACTGACTCTGGGAGGTTATTGCTTAAAAACCTCACTGTCATCGCATTGGCTCACCTGCTTTAAATTGCACAGCTTCAATAGAGACTTCCTTTCATTTTGGACATGCTTGGCTACTGCAAGGAGGGTTTTTTTATGTGTGGTCAAGAAACTTTAAATTATATTCCTGCTAATATTAGTGAAGCGCAATGTTGCCTCAGCCAGCTGATTCCTGTTTTGTTTTCCAAACAACAAGTTCACATGAACCATTCTTCACGTGGTGTCACGCTAGACAACACTTGTGACTCTGAGACAACCTTACTTTGTAGCATTGGCTATATCTCCAGTGGGCGTGCCAGGACTTGCTGTTCGTGCTCACCTCAACATTAATGCTATTATATGAAATTTGGCAAAGACACTTAATACTACTTCTTCAACTATCTCAGCGATCAACCATGAACTGCAAAACTTGAGAAGAGCTATTTTGCAAAATCACGCTGCAATTGATTATTTGCTTCTACACCAGCATTTCGGTTGTAAACGTTTTGAGGAAATGTATTGTTTCAATATTTCTGATAATTCATGAACCATCCAGCACCAGATTTAAATTTTACACAATTTGGCCTTTGATTTGAAAATTGGTACCTTAGGATCTTTATGGGTGCTGTTTATGTAATGTATTTCTTTCATTTTGCAATATATGTATTAGAGCTTTAAATCCCAGTAGATCCTCTCTCACATTGCCTCAGGGTCAGGTTTTGGCCCTATATTAACAACTGCAAGGATGCTCCTCTCCTGATTATAATCTTTTTATTAACCCTGCTTATGGCGATATTTCGTCTAACAAAACAAAAAGGAGTGAGATGTAGGGATAAGAGACAGGCGAAAGTTGCGAGCAGAAAACTGCCCTACCAATGCTTGTGCCTTTGTTATGCATCTTACGTGACGCAGGTCTCTGTGACCTTGCCAATTTGATAAGGCTAAATCGGTGAACAACAAGTTTTCCTGTTTATGGCCTCTAACTTTTTACTCTTGAGGATTGGTAAAGGATTTTAGCCAATGAAATGCTGTTGCCATGCTGTATCTATTGCTATTTGAAAAACTCTATAAAAACAATAAACGGCTGCGTAGTAGGTGGCCATTTCTTTGCACCCTTCAATGACTAAGGAGTGATTACTACAGATAGATAGATAGATAGATAGATAGATAGATAGATAGATAGATAGATAGATAGAAGATAGAAAGATAGATAGATAGAGTGAGTGAGTGAGTGAGTGAGTGAGTGAGTGAGTGAGTGAGTGAGTGAGTAATGGATGGATAAATGGATGGATGGATGAATACATAGCTAGATGGATGAATGAGATAGATAGATAGATAGATAGATAGATAGATAGATAGATAGATAGATAGAGTGAGTGAGTGAGTGAGTGAGTGAGTGAGTGAGTGAGTGAGTGAGTGAGTGAGTAATGGATGGATAAATGGATGGATGGATGAAAACATAGCTAGATGGATGGATGGATGAAATAGGTAGACAGACAGACAGACAGACAGACAGACAGACAGAAAGACAAACAGACAGATAGATAGATAGATACACAGAAACATAGATACATTGATAGATAGATAGATAGATAGATAGATAGATAGATAGATAGATAGATAGAGTGAGTGAGTGAGTGAGTGAGTGAGTGAGTGAGTGAGTGAGTGAGTGAGTGAGTAATGGATGGATAAATGGATGGACGAATAAAAAGCTAGATGGATAGATAGATAGATAGATAGATAGATAGATAGATAGATAGATATTTGTTTTCTGAGGTTTTCGCGGGTATTTGTATGTAGGTCTTTGGTTGTTCGGGTTTTCTCCCACGTAAAATTGGAAGTGTCTTGGCGACGTTTCGACGAAGTCCCATTCGTCATCTTCAGGCTGGTGCTTTCAGCTTCGTGCCTCGAGCAGCAGTGTGTGGTCTTGGCTGTTTCTTCCTTTTAACTGCCAGTGGAGGTATGAACTGATTGGGTGGGAGCTTGGCTGTGTTCTGATTGGGTGGAGGTGTGTTCTGATTGGTTAGGGGCTTGGCTGTGCTCTGATTGGCTGGGGGGTTGGCTGTGCTCTGATTGGCTGGGGGGTTGGCTGTGCTCTGATTGGCTGGGGGAGTGTTCTGTTTGGTTGTGCTCAGGTTAGTCTGAGTTGCAGAGGGATTCAAGATTTTGGGCTGCCCTGCCATTCCTTGGCTTCGTGTTCGTGGTCGTGCTTCCTCTTCATGGAGGGTGTCAGTTTGCTTCATGTATGGATTGGGGGGGGTTAAAGTGGCTAATGATGCAGCTGTGGTCTGGCTTCTGGTTTGTGGTCGTGCCTCATAGTCAGTGTGGCTTTGGGTTTGTTTTTTGCGTGGATGTTTGGTGGTGACATCCTGTGTGGTTTTTGTGAGTGTGGGTCTGGTATCATTTTTTGTGTTAGGGAGTCGTTTGTCAATGAGGGCGGGTTTCCAAATGGCTGGTAGGCGGGAGGTATCATCTCGCTTGTTCATGCTGTGTGGGCGTTTTTCTATCTCGATGGCTTCTCTGATTATTCTGTTATTAAAATGTTCACTTTTGGCAATGGTTCTGGTATTTTTAAAGTCAATTTCATGTCCCGTAGCTTTAAGGTGTTGGACCAGGGAAGATGTTGGTTCCTCTTTTTTGACTGAGTTCTTATGTTCTTCAATGCGTGCACTTATTCTTCTGTTGGTTTGTCCGATGTATGTGGTGGGACAAGTGGTGCATGGGATTTCGTATACTCCTTGATTTTCTACACATCCACGCAAAAACCAAACTCAAAGCCACACCGATGATGAGGCACGACCACAAACCAGAAGCCAGACCACAGCTGCATCATTAGCCACTTTAACCCCCCCCAATCCATACATGAAGCAAACTGACACCCTCCATGAAGAGGAAGCACGACCACGAACACGAAGCCAAGGAATGGCAGGGCAGCCCAAAATCTTGAATCCCTCTGCAACTCAGACTAACCTGAGCACAACCAAACAGAACACTCCCCCAGCCAATCAGAGCACAGCCAACCCCCCAGCCAATCAGAGCACAGCCAACCCCCCAGCCAATCAGAGCACAGCCAAGCCCCTAACCAATCAGAACACACCTCCACCCAATCAGAACACAGCCAAGCTCCCACCCAATCAGTTCATACCTCCACTGGCAGTTAAAAGGAAGAAACAGCCAAGACCACACACTGCTGCTCGAGGCACGAAGCTGAAAGCACCAGCCTGAAGATGACGAATGGGACTTCGTCGAAACGTCGCCAAGACACTTCCAATTTTACGTGGGAGAAAACCCGAACAACCAAAGACCTACATAGATAGATATATATATATATATATATATATATATACAGTATATTGTGAATAAAATTTGATCACCAGGAAAAGTTAAAACATTAAAAGTTTTAATACAAAACAAAGGTTTTAAGTATAAAACGTTAAAAGTTTTAAAAAATTAGCAACCTAGCTTTCATTGGCTCCTGCCAACTTCATCAGGGCGTACATAGATGAGTCACTCAGTTATGCAGCAATCACAACTTCATCAGGGCGTACATAGATGAGTCACTCAGTTATGCAGCAATCACAACTAATGCTATGATTGGCCCACCTGGGCCCATTACGCGGTCCAGAAGCCGAGCGCAGGCGTTAACTCACATATAAATGTTTACTCCCATTGATTTATGTATGCCCTGATGAAGTTGGCAGGAGCCAATGAAAGCTAGGTTGCTAATTTTTTAAAACTTTTAAAGTTTTATACTTAAAACTTTTGTTTTGTATTAAAACTTTTAACATTTTAACTTTTCCTGGTGATCAAATTTTATTCACAATATGCACACACCCAGGAATCATGCTTCTATTTTTAGTATTCTTTTTAATATCATACCCTTCTGAGATTCGAACCTGGGCTGTCTGCATGTTAAGCAGCTGTGTTAACCTCTAGGCCACAGGCTCTTTCTCACTTTGTCAGCTGTGTCAGGGAGGGAAGAGACAGCTATTCGAAATAGCTATTCCATTCTCCCTTAATTCTTTGTTAGCAATCCAAATTTTATAATACAAATGATGTCGCAGTTGCGACTGCTGCCTGTGGATGGCTCTAGTTTGAGCTGATACAAGGCAAAAGATTTCTTTCTCCCATATTTGGGTCGACAGGGTGCATCAAAAAGCACTCAAGGTTATATATATATATTCTGAGGTTTTCGCGGGTGTTTGTATGTAGGTCTTTGGTTATTCGGGTTTTCTCCCATGTAAAATTGGAAGTGTCTTGGCAACGTTTCGACGAAGTCCCATTCGTCATCTTCAGGCTGGTGTTTTCAGCTTCGTGCTTCGAGGAGTAATGTGTGGTCTTAGCTGTTTCTTCCTTTTAACTGCCAGTGGGGGTATGAACTGATTGGGTGGGAGCTTGGCTGTGTTCTGATTGGGTGGAGGTGTGTTCTGATTGGTTAGGGGCTTGGCTGTGCTCTGATTGGCTGGGGGGTTGACTGTGCTCTGATTGGATGGGGGGTTGGCTGTGCTCTGATTGGCTGGGAGAGTGTTCTGTTTGGGTGGGGGCTTTGTTGTGCTCAGGTTAGTCTGAGTTGCAGGGGGATTTGAGATCGTGGGCTGCCTTGCTATTTTTGGCTTTGCGTTTGTGGTCGTGCCTCATCTTCATGGTGGGTGTCAGTTTACTTCATGTATGGATTGGAGGGGTTTAAAGTGGCTAATGATGCAGCTGTGGTCTGGCTTCTGGTTTGTGGTCGTGCCTCATCATCGGTGTGGCTCTGAGTTTGGTTTTTGCGTGGATGTGTGGTAGTGACATCCTGTGTGGTTTTAGTGAGTGTGGGTCTGGTGTCATTTTTTGTGTTAGGGAGTCGTTTGTCAATAAGGGCGGGTTTCCAAATGGCTGGTAGGCGGGAGGTATCATCTCGTTTGTTCATGCTGTGTGGGCGTTTTTCTATCTCGATGGCTTCTCTGATTATTCTGTTATTAAAATGTTCAGTTTTGGCGATAGTTCTGGTATTTTTAAAGTCAATTTCATGTCCTGTGGCTTTAAGGTGTTGGACCAGGGAAGATGTTGGTTCCTCTTTTTTGACTGAGTTCTTATGTTCTTCAATGCGTGCACTTATTCTTCTGTTGGTTTGTCCGATGTATGTGTTGGGACAAGCAGTGCATGGGATTTCATATACTCCTTGATTTTCTAACTCAATTTTATCTTTGGGGTTTCTTAGGATGGTGGATATTTTTCTGTTTGTGCAGAATGCTGTTTTGATGTTGTATTTATGGAGGATCTTGCTGATTCTGTCTGTGGTACCTTTTATGTATGGGAGGAGGGCTTTGCCGTTTTCTTGTTCTCTGTCTTGGATTTTAGTGGGGGTTTCTTTTTGGATTAGGTTTGTAATCTTATTTCTTTGGAATCCATTGGATGTTAGTACATTGGTGAGAGTGTGTAGTTTGGTTTTTAGGTGTTGTTTGTCAGCTAAGCATTTTGTTCTGGAGATGAGTGTCTTGGCTACGGAGTTGATCTGTTCTGGGTGGTGGTATGAGAGAGCGTGCAGATAGCGGTTTGTGTGTGTTTTCTTCTGGTAGATGGTGTGTCCTAGGGAGCCATTGGATTTCTTGTAGACTAAGACATCCAGGAAGGGAAGTTGGTTATTAGCTTCTGTTTCCATGGTGAACTGTATTTTGGGGTGTAGGCTGTTGAGGTGTGTGAGGAAGTTGTCCAGTTTTTCTTTGCCATGTGGCCAGGTTATGAAGGTGTCGTCTACGTATCTGAGCCAGAGTTTGGGTTTGTGATCCGATTTTTCTAGAGCTTGGGTTTCAAAGTGTTCCATGTAGAGGTTTGCAATGACAGGTGAGAGGGGTGATCCCATGGGTGCTCCTTCTGTTTGTTTCTATTTTTGTCCATTATAGATGAAGTATGTGTTGGATAGGCAGTGGTTGGTCAAATCTAAGATGTGTTTGGGGGGGTTATATTTGTTTTGGATAGCTGTCAAGGCTTCTTTGATAGGCACTTGGGTGAAGAGGGATATGACATCGAAGCTCACAAGTAGGTCACTGGGCTGTAAGTTTTGTTTCTTTATGATCTCTATAAACTGGAATGAGTTTTTTACGTGTGAGGTGATGGATTCTGCATAGGGCTGTAGTTGTTTGGCGAGAAATTTGGCTAGGTTTTGTAGAGGTGAGCCTATGGAGCTGACTATGGGTCTGAGTGGGGTTCCTTCTTTGTGTATCTTGGGGAGACCATAGAGTTTGGGGCATCTGGATGATTTCTCTCTGGGAATGATTCTTTGCTGGATCTCTTCGCTAATGAGGGAGGCTTTTATTTTGGATCTGGTGGTTTTTTCCAGGTAGGTGGTGGGATCTGTGTTTAGGGGTTTGTATGTGGAGTCTTGGAGTAGGTTGGTTAATTTGGTTTGGTAGTCACATGTGTTCATAACCACCATGGCGTTGCCCTTGTCTGCTGGTAGGAATATTATGCTGGTGTCTTCTTTCAGGTTACGTAGTGCTGTCTGTTCCTCTTTGGGTAAGTTGCTTTTGGGTGGCTTGCTGGTGCAGAGGATGTTGGTGATTTCGAGTCTGATTCTGTTAGCGTTGTCGGGGTTGATTTTGGTCAGGCTGGTTTCAACTCCACATATAATGGTTTCAGTGGGGATGTGTTTGGGAGCGACTGCAAAGTTGAATCCTTTGGAAAGGACATTGGTTTCGGCTTTGGTGAGGATCCTATCTGAGATGTTATGCACTGTTTGTTTCATGTGTGGCTGTGAGGGAGGAGGGGTTTGTTCCTGGCATTCTTGTAGTCTTCGGAGTTTGTTGGTGTGTGTGTCTGTCTTGAGGGTGGTCTGTGTTTCGGCTCTCCAGACGGCGAGTTGTTTGGATTTGTCCCAAAGTGCAGGGTGGATCTTGTTGCTGAGTTTGAGGTGAAGTGTGAGGAGATCTTTGTTAATTCTGTCTAGGAGGAATCTTTTTGTGTGAAGTTCATTTCTGATTAGGGCCAATTCTGTTCTTTTCAGGATGCGTTTGGTGGCTGCAGAGTTGGAGTGGAATTTCAGTTGGAAACATGTGGGGATTAAATTTTGATCTCGGCATGCATAGGAATGCGAGGTCGCATAAAATGGAAGCTCTTTGGACTTCAAGTTTTTCATAGGTCCTGGTCAGATGGTGGATTTCCTCCCCGTAAAGGTTCGATATTTGTTTTCTGGGAGAAATTGGCTGGGAGCGTGTTCTGTTTGGGTGGGGGCTCCATAAACACAACATCAAAACAGCATTCTGCACAAACAGAAAAATATCCACCATCCTAAGAAACCCCAAAGATAAAATTGAGTTAGAAAATCAAGGAGTATATGAAATCCCATGCACTGCTTGTCCCAACACATACATCGGACAAACCAACAGAAGAATAAGTGCACGCATTGAAGAACATAAGAACTCAGTCAAAAAACAGAACACTCTCCCAGCCAATCAGAGCACAGCCAACTCCCCAGCCAATCAGAGCACAGTCAACCCCCCAGCCAATCAGAGCACAGCCAAGCCCCTAACCAATCAGAACACACCTCCACCCAATCAGAACACAGCCAAGCTCCCACCCAATCAGTTCATACCCCCACTGTCAGTTAAAAGAAAGAAACAGCTAAGACCACACATTACTCCTCGAAGCACGAAGCTGAAAACACCAGCCTGAAGATGATGAATGGGACTTCGTTGAAACGTCGCCAAGACACTTCCAATTTTACGCGGGAGAAAACCCGAATAACCAAAGACCTACATACAAACACCTGCAAAAACCTCAGAAAACAAACTTTACTTATTAAAATTCGGGAGTCACCTAGAATAAAGGGAATAAAAATAAATAAGAATGATTATAGGTTGAGAGCTTTTGCTGATGACTTGGTTGTGACATTATCTCAACCGACAGATTCAGTTAGGGATTTGGTTGAAATTTTACTTCAGTATGGGAAGGTTTCTGGGTTTAAGGTAAATAATAATAAGACTAAAATATTATCGAAAAATATGTCTATGAAGGAAAAGGATATTATAGTTAAATTAACAGGTTTTGAAATAGTGAGAAAGGTCAAATATTTAGGGATTTATTTAACGTCCTCTAATGTTAAATTGTATACAAATAATTATGAGATATTATGGGTAAAAGTGCAAAAGGATTTAAATGATTGGAAAAAATTACAATTATCTTTGTTGGGGAGAATTTCGGCAGTTAAAATGAATATACTTCCAAAGTTTCTTTTTTTATTTCAGATGATACCTATTTTGAAAAAAGATGCCAATTTGGAAGAATGGCAGAAGGGGATTAATAAATTTATTTGGGCAGGGAAAAAGCCGAGAGTTAAATTTAAAATTATGCAGGATACAGGGGAAAGAGGAGGATTAAAGGCACCGAATTTAAAATTGTATTATGATGCAGTGGCTTTAACCTTGATTAGTGATTGGCTCAACTTAACAAATAAGAATATCCTATCTCTTGAGGGATGGGATTTATTATATGGATGGCACGCATATTTAATTTATGATAAAAAAGTGGACCAAGTTTTTAAAACCCATATTTTGAGAAGTGCTTTGCTGCGTGTCTGGAAAAAGTATTACTATAGGTTAAATTATAAAATTCCAATTTGGGGGGTTCCAGGACACGTGATAGAGGGAGTATCTAGGGGAGTAAATTTGGATAAGATTTCTTATAAGGAATTACTTAGTTTGGTTGGGCAGCATTGGCAATTAAAGCCTTTAACTGAGTTGAAGCAAGAAAATATTGTATATTCTTGGTTTTATTATAATCAATTGTTATTGAGGTGGACTATAGATAAAAAGGTTGGTATTATTTTAAAGGATGTGAATTTGGTAAAACAGATTAAAGTTCAAAGTCGATTTCATATACAAAGAATTTATAATGCTTTAATAGAATTGGACTCTGAAACGGAGTTAGTTAAAGATTGTATGATTAAATGGGCACAAAATATCCAAGAGCCAATCTTACTGGATACATGGGAGACAATTTGGGTTAGAAATGTAAAATTTACTCAAGCACAAAATTTAAGAGAAAATTTTTATAAAATGTTTTATAGATGGCATTTGGATCCCCAAAAGTTGTCCCGCATGTATCCGAAATTACAGTCCAAATGTTGGAGATGTGGAAATTTAGATGCAACTTATTTTCATATTTGGTGGACTTGTAAAGATATTAAAGCTTTTTGGATTAAGATTTGGTGGAATATTCAAAAGATTTTTAAGAAAAAGATAAAGTTTACTCCGCAATTATTTTTGTTGGGTATTATTGTAGATTTGGATGTTAAAGAAACTAATTTGATGTTGAACTTCATAACTGCTGCAAGATTATTGGTGGGGCAATATTGGAAGAAAAACTTACTGCCTACTTTGGAAGAATGGATACTTAAAGTGTCTAATTTAGCAGAAATGGCGAAAATCTCCGCCTATTTGAAGGATCATTCACAAGAAAGATATATTATGGTTTGGAGAAGATGGATTGATTATATTCAGAAGAAGTATGAAACTGAAAAGTATTATCTTGCTTTTGAATAGATTTTAGATAATTGTTAATAGTATTAATGGTATTATTATTTTTGTCTTAATTTGTTAATATTTGTTTTGAGAAGGAGTTAAAGTGTATTATGGTTTTGATTGATAGTTTAGTTGGTTTATGTTAGCTAGACTATGTTTGTTTATTTGTTACCCTGTAATCAGCTCTGGGAAGTAGGGGAGGGGGGGAGGGGATGGGTGGGTTTATATTGTAATTTGTAAAACTTTTAATAAAAAAAAAAAATATCTAGCAAAAGTTGTGTTAGCAGGGCCTCAGCAGATTAAGGGCCTCAGGCTCAGCCTTGAAAAGACTCTTCTTTTCAATCACAGTTCACAACAAAGGAAACACTAGGATGTTTACCAAAGTAGAAAGGTGTCATTTATCACAAGCTTGGATTTTAGGCAAACGTGGATTTAGTTCTGTGGACATGTTACCTCTTAATTAATCTGATGAAAACTAAACTTTCTGGACTCCTATTAAAATATTATGGTCTTTTGTTAAATGCTCACTCACCATGCTTGACATGATATTCTTAAACAGATGTAAACCAAACATGTGTGATTGGATATACGCACACACCCAACAGAGTTAGCTTCCTCTGTTTCAGCTCCCACATTCAGACATAAAGCTGCCTTGTTTGTCATCCTCTCCCACAAGCCTTCCCTCCTAAGCAGGTCATGAGGGGCTGGTAAAGAAGCTGAACTGGAATGTGGAGCCAGTCAAGCACCCAGAGGACAACAAGGCTTCTTAACTGAATTGATCTAAATTGGGTGTCAAACTCGCAATGTCACATGACGCGTTGCAAGTTTTTTTCCATTGCCCACAATGGGGTGGGCGCGGTTTTGCCATGACACATCTGGCCCGTGGGCTGGCAGTTTGGCACCCCTGATCTAAATTAAGGGAACAAGTTTGCATGTTTCTGGATTGTGATAGGTCAAGAGCATAGCATAGTGGTGACAACCCGACACATTGAAAATTGCACCCAACAAAATGCTCTGAGGGTGTACAGATGAGTTTTTGTTCCTACTAACAGACTGCCCCATGACAGAAACAAATTTTCCCCTAGGGTCATCATGGTCAGTGATCCAAGTTTTTTTGTTTGGACTTTTTTTTGGGGGGGTGGCCTAATGTTTTGCCTTCCAAAGTAATGGACTACTATCTGATTTTGTTATACATGGCTATAATTATAATGTAATACCTCTGGAGGAGGCTGGTTTATGAAATCCATTACTTTGGAAGGCACAAGATTGGGGTCAGGTGTCATAAACTTCTCTAGCGGTTTGATGATCTTGGGGCAGATATAAGCCAACTTTACTCTTGTGGGCTATTCATTTAATAGAACCCCCAAGATCCACCAATCAGAGCTTTTTGCCAGCAACAAATACTCATAATTGAGTATGAATCTAAGAATATGTTCTGAGAATCAAAATTGTATGAAGCTTGCTGTCTTTTCATATATTTTCCGCCCCACCCATTCCCAATTTTGGTTACTTTAAACTTTCATTTCTGTACTATAAATTATGGTAGCCATTTTATTATTGTTATTGATAAATTATTGGGAATCAGAAATTCTTATCAATGAATTGAACTTGTCCCAATAGATCGTTTTTTTCTCAACAAAAACAATCCCATGGATGTGTATATTCCATATCATAATGTAAACCTATAGAGCAAAATGCATAAATTGTACAGTTCTATAAATGAGCTCTGTAGTTCACTGGCCAAATGTTTCTTATTTTCCCTGCCCAAATTTTATACTGTCAAGTGTTTTTTCTGTAAATATCACCAAGATATATGGGCTGTGATGCTTGTCTTAATTAAAATATATCAACAAATACTACGGAAGTCTCATCACTTCCAAGCTCAGTTTGGTAGGACCTTTTCTAAGGTCAGATTTTAGAAAATGAAATACCCAGAATGTCTTTTTCTTTGGATATGATGAGGAGCTCTTTCTTTAATCTTGATAGATTGAAAAATATCTCTTAGTTGTTCTCTTGTCTTTCTACCTCTTTTTTAGCATTTCTTTTCTGTTGTTTTCCTGACTGTCTCACATACATACATACAGTACTTGCATACACTCATATGGTTTAGCATACTTCCTCCCCTTATGTACTATTGGCCCTCTAAAATAGAATAATACTGGAAGAATTATGTATTAATTGCAGTTTGTTTACTAGACACATTGTACCTTTTTACCTTGAGCAGAAGTACAGTAGATTTGATGTACCTTTCTTGAACTAAAAATGTCCAGATATGCCTTTTCTCTTCTGTTTGGGGCTTCGATAGTTGCAGTCCAACACATATAAAAAGTACCAGACTGGAGGATGCTCCTCAGGTTAAAGTGTTATCAGACAGTCAGTATAGCTACAATTTAATTGACTGCTCAGAGTAAGAACTTGCCAATTTCATAGCATTGGTTACCAACTGCAAAGAATTTTTCCCTGCCCCCAGAAGAAATATGGATGTTTGTCAAACACAGCAGACTTTGTTCCTAAGTCTTCCTGCTTCCTTGTTTTGACTAGAGTTTCTCTCTCTACTATCGTTGATCCTTTATTCTTTCTTCCCATTTGCCACCCACTTTCTTTTGTTTTACTTATACTCTTTCTCTGGAGTGGGTTGTGGATGGAGTCAAACAACTGTACAATGGTATTGAGGAGACTTCCAGCAAGCTAGGCCACTGTTCTAGTCCTGCCCTAAGTTTCATCACGGCAGTCTTCCCAATCCCAATGTTTTAGCATCCTTGAAAAACTTGTAAAACCTTTTGAGCAAGCTTGTAACCTGACTTTTTGCAATGACCCACAATTCCCTGCTTCTTTCAACAAATCAGTTGGCAGACCATATTAGAAACTAACATGCAGCCCGTCTTTTCAAATGGAATGGGGGATATGTTTATTTTTTTTCTGCCCATTCCTCAAATGAGTTTTGAGCAGAGCTCATTGTTATCCCTCTGATTTATTCTCACAAAATTTCTGCATTTTAGGGTCAGGTTGAGGGACAGTAATTCGATTCACTGATTATGCCAAGTGAAAACTAAACAAAGTATTGCTTAGCATGATCTCTAATATTAGGCATAATTGTGGGTCATGGTTTAGTGCAATGTGTGAATCTATGTTCCAAATCAGATCTTTGAACCATTTAATCCAGTCTTTCCTTGCCTTACTTAAAAATGCCAGGATTTGAGCCTGTTACCTATTTCATGAAAAGCATTGAATGTGCCCAACCACTGAGCCACAGTCCTTCTCTGGAACTGAACAAGTAATACTTTTCCTTGTGCTGGTGGAGAAAGTGCATAATCCCCTAGCAGAGGGTTTATCTTTGGTGGGGAAAGGACTGGCTTCAAGTCACATGTGGATGCAGCCTATTCTACAAATTAAATAATTTTCTCTCTTTCTTCAGGTGAAAATCTGGTTCCAGAATAGAAGATCTAAATTTAAGAAATTGTACAAAACTGGAGAGGTCCCCTTGGAAGACAGCCCAAATAACAGTGACTCCATGGCTTGCAATTCTCCACCATCTCCCACCCTCTGGGACAATAACTCTCAAAATAACCCAGCCAGCAGGAGCCAAATCCCCCAGCCACTCTCTTATAACTCTCCCCCAAGCTACTTGGAACATCATGAAGGAAATAAAAATTAAGGAAATAAAAGTTATTCTTTTAATAATTGTAGAAATAATTGTAGAAATGTAATGCCATTATATGAAACTGTCTCTTTAGTACTAATGTAATGCTGTAACACAAATGTAACAATGCAATGCCAATATATGACCAAATGTTTACTATATCCTGCCTAAAAATCTCCCGGACATAGGAAATTACACTTTGAGTGGAAATCCTACTATCAAAGAAGGGGATTTTAACCCAAAATGAGAATTCCAGATAAACAAGATAACAGCAGATGGACGGAAGAGGTCAGGTTAACAAAGTACCACTTCAGAGAAAACCATTAAGATGAAAGAGATGTGACAATGCATTGTAGGGCTATAAAATGCAAAACCTGAAACCAGGTCGGTGTGCTCCTGGAATCCAATCCATAGGGAAGGATCCAGGGGGCCGCGTTTGCAAACGCCTCTCTCTTCTATTCTTTTTCTTTCTTATTCTGTTTATGTTATTTTCCAATAAACCTTTGTTTTGTTAATCAGACTTGTCTTCGTATTGTGAGTATAAAAATTTGGGGTTTTTACATCTCACAATCTTGGTGGAGAATGCAGGCATGAAGAGCTTCTAGGGGACACTGTTCTCAGTAAAATCAGGAGCGCGCCTGTTGATTTCAACTGCCTGAAGTTATCGGAGATCTAGTTTCCCTTTGCAGGCTCCGAGCCAAACTAAATTGACAACTCTGGTTTACAAAAATCAAAGGACAAGAAATAAGAAGAAAGTCAACAACTGGAGCCCAGACCAGGTAACCCAGTGCACTGGCCCAGGTAAGAAACTTTTGCCCCGAAGCAGGGAAGCATGCAATTGTACCTGGGTGGTCAGGAGAGCGATTGTGGGAGGTTTCTGCGATAATGGCTGTGTGAGTGTGATGGGCTGTGTTCTGGGAACACTGGTAAGTCCAGAACGAGTGCGGACCTAAAGGTTGAGGTCCCTTACTCCCGCGAGGGGGAAGGCCAGCCTGAAGGGAAGCGAACTAGTGTTAAGAGTTTTGAGTGGCCGTCAAATCGAGGACCTCAGGGAACCATAATCAGGGAAACTCTCAATAAGATGGGCAGTTGTTGTAGTCATGGTTGCAAACCCAAAGAAAGGGAAATAACTGTAAAATTAACTAATAGGGAAATAGAAATACCTTCTGACAGTCCATTAGGACAATTGCTAAGCCAGTGGGATGATGAGAATTTAGAAGCGTGGACATGTAAGATAACAAAAAGCAGAATGATAATGTTGTGCTTAAAGAAATGGCCTCATTACGTAATTAGTCTGCCTGATTATCATTGGGATCGGTTGGGAGAGCCAAATAAATATTGGATAGGAAAATTAGAACAATATATTCGTGAGAGACCTACCCTAAGCAGTGAAATACCATACATAAAGCCATGGTATTTTGTGAATTGGGAAGGACCAATTCCACCAGAGGAAGATAGGATTTTTAAATTGAAGGAGGAAAGAAAGGGATGGGATCCTTTAGAATGTCTCCCTCCTCCTTATATTCCCCCTCCACAAGTAATACCAAATGCTCCAGTCCTAGAAGATGATCAAGGAGCAGAAGGGGGAGCCGAAGAACCACCTATAGCTGAAAGAACTCGAGGAAGAGAAAGGGAAAGAGAGAGAGAAAAAGAAAGAGAAATAGAAAAAGAGGAGAGGTTATATCCTTTGAGACAAGTCCCTCAAGGCATAAATACAGATGGGCAACCGGTGATGGGTTATGTAGCAGTAAATATCACAGCTACTGAACTGAGGGAATTTAAACAAAGAATGAAAAAAGTTCAAGAGGAACCCCAAGCAGTAGCTGAGGCATTTGCTGCCTTTTTGGGGCCCAATACATACACTTGGGATGAACTCCAGTACTCTCTGGGTTTTCTATTTACCCCAGAAGAGAGGGATCTAATTCGGAAAGCTGCCATGAAATATTGGAAGGATCATCATCCAGGGGCAAATGATCCAGTTCCTGAGGTAAAGTTTCCATTGGAAAGACCAGACTGGGATAATAACGATCCTGTCCATAGGCAGCAAATGGATGATTTAAAACATATAATTATAGAAGGCATTCGAAACTGTGTGCCCCAAAGCAAAAATATCAGTAAGGCTTTTAATGTAAGACAGAAAAAGGAAGAATCTCCAGGGGAATATTTAGAGAGACTTAGAGAGCAGATGAGGAAATACGGAGGGATGAAGGAAGAAAGTGAAAATTTTAAACAGTTATTAAAGAGTCAGTTCGTGATAGGAGCATACGGAGATATACAAAGGAAGATACAGAAAATTGATGGATGGGGAGAAAAGAGTATAATGGATTTATTAGCAGAGGCGCAGAAGGTGTTTGTGAATCGTGATTTGCAAGAAAGGAGAGAGGATAAGAAAGTGTTATTGTCAGCAGTAGGAGAAATGATGGATAGAAAGTTAGGAGATCAGAAAGGACAGAGAAGAGAAATTGGGAAGGAAGGACAATGGAAAGGAAGAGGAAGAGGAAAAGGCAGGGGAGTGATGAGACAAGGCAGTAGGAACCAGTGTTTTAATTGTGGGAAGGAAGGGCATTTTGCAAGGAATTGTCCACAGCTAGCAAAAGAAAGGGAGAGGGAGCAGAAAGTGTATAGTCTAATCGATGAAGATGAAGAATAGGGGAGTCAGGGGCCCTTGATATTAAGGTTCCACCAAGAGCCCTTGATAAACATTCAAGTGGGACCCGAAAAACAGGAATCAGTGTTTCTAATAGACACCGGAGCTTCTAGGACATCTCTAATAAATATACCTCAAGGCTGCCATTTAATTAATAGTACAATAAAAATTTCAGGGGTAGCCGGACAATCTTTTGAAGTCCCTCAAATAGAAGAAACAACTCTGAAATGGAAAAACTATGAAGCTAAGATCCAACCATTATACGTCCCAGCAGCTGGAGTAAACTTGCTAGGGAGGGACATACTCCAACACTGGGGGTGGGGAATACAAATACTCAGGGAACAGATGTTAGTATTAACTGAACAGAATGAGAAAGAAATAACTCCGATAGTTTGGGCCACGAAAGGAAACCGGGGAAGATTGCAAGTAACCCCTATAAAGATTACTCTCAAAAACACGGAGCCCATAAGGCAGAAGCAATATGAGATTAGTTTAGAAGGTAGAAGAGGGTTAAAACCAGTGATAGAAGAATTAATACAGGATGGATTGTTGGAACCAGCCATGTCCCCATATAATTCTCCTATCTTAGCAGTTCAAAAACCTGATGGGAATTATCGCTTAGTAGCTGATTTGAGAAAAGTCAATCAAATAATTGTATCTCGACATCCTGTGGTTGCCAATCCTTACACATTATTGAGTAAAATTCCACCAGAGCATCAATTGTTTAGTGTAATTGACTTAAAGGATGCTTTTGGGGCTTGTCCACTCGATCCTGAATCCCGGGATGTGTTTGCATTCGAGTGGGAAGACCCGGACACAGGAAGAAAAAGTCAATTCAGATGGACAGTATTGCCCCAAGGGTATACTGAAAGTCCTAACTTATTTGGTCAGATCTTAGAACAAGTCCTGGAAAATTTTGAAAAAGATCCAAAATTATCTTTAATACAATATGTGGATGATTTGTTACTCTCAGGGGAAAAGAAACAGGATGTAGAGAAAGGAACAAATGACTTGCTGAATTATTTAGCATCTCAAGGACTGAGAGTGTCTAAAACCAAACTCCAGTATGTAGAAAGAGAGGTGAAATATTTAGGGCACTTGATAAGTAAAGGCAGCAGAAAAATCACTCCCTCTAGAATAGAGGGTATAATAACACAACCACTGCCAAAAGATAAAAAAGCCCTTAGAAAATTTTTGGGACTGGTAGGGTATTGTAGACAATGGATTGAAAATTATGCAGAAATAACAAAATCATTGTACTCAAAACTGATAGACTCTGAACCATGGGTAATCAAGTGGTCGGAGGAAGAGAAAGAGAAATTCCAGGAACTAAAAGAGAAGTTAGAAAAGGCCCCGGTCCTATCATTGCCAAACTTAGAAAAAACATTTCATCTTTTTGTTGCTGTAGAAAATGGAGTGGCAAAGGGAATTCTAGCCCAGAAATGGGGAGGGTTAAAGAAACCTGTAGCATTCTTATCAAAACTAATGGATCCAGTAATAAGGGGGTGGCCGGTTTGTATTCAAGCCATCGCAGCCACTGCCTTGCTAGTTCAAGAAAGTCGGAAGATAAGTTTTGGGGGGGCAATTGTAGCAAGTAGTCCACACCAAGTAAGGAATATTTTGAATCAACAAGCTCAAAAATGGATGACAAACTCTAGATTAATGAAATATGAAAGCATTTTACTAGAAGATCCAAGCCTAGTAATTGTGACTGAAGCTAATATAAACCCAGCTCAGTTTCTAAGTGGAGAAAGAGATTCCCAAGAAATAGAACATGATTGCTTAGAAGCAATAGACTATCAGACAAAGGTGAGGGATGATCTGAAAGAAACTCGAATAGAAGGATTAAGGACTTTGTTTATAGATGGGAGTTCCAGGGTGATAGAAGGGGAGCGAAGAAGTGCATATGCTATAGTAGAAGGAGAGTCATGGAAAACTGTGCTAGCTGAGAGATTACCAAATCAGTGGTCTGCTCAGACTTGTGAACTATATGCATTAAAAATGGCTCTGAAGGAATTGGGAAAGGAGGGTGGTAATATATACACAGACTCTATGTATGCTTTTGGAATAGCACACACTTTTGGAAAGATATGGAAAGAAAGAGGGCTGGTAAACAGTAAAGGGAAAGGATTAGCAAAAGAAGAATTGGTCACTGATATTTTAAAATTAATAGCTATACCTCAGAGGTTATCCATAATTCACGTAGAAGCACACCGAAAGGGGGAGGGATTTGAAATCTATGGCAACAATTTAGCAGACGAAAGAGCTAAGGAAGCAGGACTCATAGAAAAGGAAAAAGAAAAAGTTTTTATAATGATACCTGAAATAGAAAAACAAGGGATACCAAAGTTCTCCAAGGTAGAGGAAGAAGCAATGGGGAAGGAGGGGGCAGTTAAAAATGCAGATGGGGAATGGGTGTTGCCCGATGGTAGAAAGATGTTAAATAAACCGATCATGAGGAATCTGATCGAGAGGCTACATGAAGGGACACACTGGGGGGCACAGGCTTTAATAGATTTGATACAAAGAAAATATGTATGCAAAGGAATATACAGTTTGGCTTTACAAATGGTTAGAAAATGTGTGGTCTGTCTGAAAACAAACAAAGCAGCACTAAGAAAACAACCAATGGGGGGGAGGGAGTTGGCAATACGACCTTTTCAAAGAATTCAGATTGACTATACTGAATTACCAAAAGCAGGAAGGATGAGAAATTTGTTGGTCATCGTGGATCATTTAACCCGATGGGTAGAAGCTTTTCCATGTGTAAATGCAAATGCTAGCACCACGGTCAGAATATTGTTAGAAAATATAATACCCAGGTATGGTCTTCCTGAAGTAATAGATAGTGACCAGGGGACGCATTTTACAGCAAGGGTAGTGAAATTAATTAATGAGGCTGTGGGAATTAAGTGGGATTATCACACAGCTTGGCACCCCAGTAGCTCAGCTATTGTTGAAAGGGGGAATCAAAAATTAAAACAAACTTTGATTAAATTAATGGAAGAAACAAATTTACCCTGGAATAAATGCCTCCCCTTGGCCTTATTAAGGATACGAACACAACCACGTAAGGATATTGGATTGTCATCATTTGAACTCATGTTTGGAGTACCTTATATGGGGAAGGAGGGATTACCAAGAATTGAATTAAAAGATAAAATAATTAGAAAATATGTTCTTGAACTGTCCAGATGTTTTTCTCTCCTGCGACAGAAAGGCATTCTTGCCCAAACTCCACCCTTGGACTTTGCAGTACACCAATACAAAGCAGGACAGTGGGTGTTGATAAAAGCCTGGAGAGAGGAAAAACTAACTCCAACCTGGGAAGGACCTTACATTGTCTTGTTAACCACTGAGACAGCTATCCGGACAGCTGAAAAAGGTTGGACCCATTACTCCCGAGTAAAAGGGCCCGTGCCAGCCCCAGAGGAGTGGAAGGTGGAATCTCACCAAGGAGATCCACTGAAGCTAAAGTTCCGAAGGACTTTATGGACTAATAGTCAATCTTCCTGACAGAAGGAGGGGTAATAGAGGAAAGAGGACTAAACTTTATATTTCTTTTTCCATCTAGAACCAAATGGAAACCAAGACCTCCCGCATGTACTGATTTTGTGGGTATCTTTCTGGGTGTTGTGCTGCTCTCACTGTATTAATTGTGTTCAGTGTACAGGGTGAGATAAAGTGTGATATAAAGTTTTAGAAGATGTATTGGAACGTTACAAGGTGGTATGTCTGGGGAGGGGTTCTTATTATATTCTTAAAACCTGTCCAACCGTTGGAGTCATGTAAGCAATGTGTAAAAATGACAAAGAGAGAGGGGAAAATTGAATACACAATGATATACCACACTATGATCCCTGAATGTTTACAGACTGACTTGACAGACTGCATTCAGAATGAAACACAATACAAGCGCTGCAACACTAGCACAGGGGTAGAATGTTATGACCCAAAAGCAATAGGACCAGTAACTGCAAAAATGTGGGTATATGCTTATAAAGGAGGGGAAAATGCATTTCAAATGTTCTCATTAAGCCAAATCAGACAAGGCTATATAGCTCATAATGAAACTAGGGGTGAAACTAGTGTGGGGGTGTGTTTTGATGCCTGCCAAGCTATTAATAATGGACAAGGATCTGACAACTCATTTGGGGTAAAATGTAAAAATTTAGAGTGGGAAAGAAGTTATATGAAGGAAAGGAAATACTTATTCCAGGAAACAGCACCTACATTGAGTACGGGACATGTTGCTTTTGCTCCAAGCTATGATTACTGGTATACTACTATAAACCCAAATGAAAGGAATAGAGGACCAAAGGGAATGAATATCAGTATGGGAAATACCAGGACTGATTGCATTCAAGGAAAATGTAACCCCCTCTGTATATACAAAAATCAGTCACTGGAAAAAGGAATCCAATATAGAGAATTTGGAATAGGAATAGACGGAATTGGAAAGGACCCATGGGGGTGGCTAGTATTAAAAATAGAAACAACTAAGGTAAAACCAATACGCAAAAGTATATTTTGGTCATATTACCAGGAATTCGAAAAATTAGAATTACCTGAATTTCCTAAGAAAGCAGTAAATATGTTTGTGCAGATGGCTGAAGAAATTGCTAAGACTCTAACGGTGAGCAATTGTTTTGTGTGTGGAGGAACAAATATGGGAGAACAGTGGCCATGGGAAGCTCAAGAATTAAAACACGAGATTGTGGTAGAAATGTGGAAAAATAAGACTCTCAAATTCATAAAAGGAACAGAGGGAACTTTGGCATTAACCACAAATTTAGTGGGAAAAATATGTTATGAAAGGAAAAAGAAGAATAGGAAAGTTGCAGTAGGAGACATGATTTGCTTGGCTATATGGAATAATGGCAGTTGGTGGGGAGGAAGTGGAATATCAAAGAAGGAGACATTAAGTGAAATAACTGAGATGGCTTATTTGAAAGATCCTGAAAACGACACCCTGGACTGGGTAGCCCCCGAAGGTATGTATTGGATATGTGGAAAATATGCCTATGGGTATCTACCCAAGGGGTGGTATGGATCTTGCATCTTAGGGATAATAAAGCCAAGTTTTTTCCTCCTCCCCATCGAACGGAAACAATTGCTGGGACTAACTGTATATGATGATTTATCAGACAAGGTCCGAGCAAAAAGAGCCATACAGCCAAACAATATAGAAATTGGAACTTGGAAGGATGCTGATTGGACTCCAGAGAAGATCATCAAATATTATGGACCTGCTACTTGGGCGGAAGATGGTACTTTAGGTGCCAGAGAGCCCATCTATATCTTAAACAGGGTGATCCGGCTGCAAGCAGTACTTGAAATAATTACTAATGACACTATAAGTACTCTGACACATCTGGCTAAGGAAAGCGTAAAATCTCGAACCTACATCATGCAAAATCGTTTAGCCTTAGACTACTTATTAGCCCAAGAAGGAGGGGTATGTGGGAAATTTAATTTGAGTAATTGCTGCATTGAAGTGGATGAGAGTGGAAAAGTAGTAAAGGAAATTACAGACAAAATGATAAAATTAGCTCATGTCCCAGTTCAAACCTGGAGGGGACTGACCTTAGATGGAGTAAATAATTGGCTTGGAGGATGGTTTACAGACTGGAAGGAGTTAGCAAAATTTGCAATATTAGGATTCTTGGCTATTATGTTTTTTCCTTGTTTGATTCCTCTCATACAAACATTAATAAAACGAACAATGAAAAGCATGACTTTAATAACAACTTCAATAGAGAGTGGAAAGAAAGAAACAATGTTGGTAATGAGAATAGGAAGACAGGGGTTGAAAGAAGTAGATTCAGAATGTAAAAACTTGCTTCCACAGGAACCTAAAGAAAATATTGGGAGTTATGAATTGTTAAAAGTATAAAAGAATAAATTCAGGTGGAAAAGGGGGGATTGAAGGAAATAAAAATTAAGGAAATAAAAGTTATTCTTTTAATAATTGTAGAAATAATTGTAGAAATGTAATGCCATTATATGAAACTGTCTCTTTAGTACTAATGTAATGCTGTAACACAAATGTAACAATGCAATGCCAATATATGACCAAATGTTTACTATATCCTGCCTAAAAATCTCCCGGACATAGGAAATTACACTTTGAGTGGAAATCCTACTATCAAAGAAGGGGATTTTAACCCAAAATGAGAATTCCAGATAAACAAGATAACAGCAGATGGACGGAAGAGGTCAGGTTAACAAAGTACCACTTCAGAGAAAACCATTAAGATGAAAGAGATGTGACAGTGCATTGTAGGGCTATAAAATGCAAAACCTGAAACCAGGTCGGTGTGCTCCTGGAATCCAATCCATAGGGAAGGATCCAGGGGGCCGCGTTTGCAAACGCCTCTCTCTTCTATTCTTTTTCTTTCTTATTCTGTTTATGTTATTTTCCAATAAACCTTTGTTTTGTTAATCAGACTTGTCTTCGTATTGTGAGTATAAAAATTTGGGGTTTTTACATCTCACAATCACAATTCTTGGTTCCATCATCAGAACCTGAACGGGCCTCACATACAACAACAGGGACCTCCGCCCACTTCTGGCTCTATGCATCACCCATCTCCAGGGCCTCCTCCCAATCCTGGAGCGGTTTATTAATCTCCTTTCCCTCCTCAATGAAACCAGTGGAGCAGGAAAAAAGGAATGAGGGAGAGGGAGACAGAGAGGGAGAAGCAGACAGAAGGCAACAAGTTAAAACTCTTTGATGTGTTTCACAGTACACATTCCATCTCATCTCAGAAACAAGTGAACTGCAGCAGGGTTAAGACTTTGGGGGACAGGGAAGAAATGTGAAAGGGAGAGAAACTGCTTGCAGCCTATGTTGTATCTCAAATCAAATTGGTTTCATCAAGATCTACGTTACCAACTTCCTGGATGATTTATCTCTGGGCTGTTTCCAATCACTGCCATCAGCTTTGTTTACAAGACATATAGTTGGGTGGCTCTCAGCATGGTTAGAGAAGAGCAAAGTGTTGCATGGCAAAGGAGAAAAGGTACCACTGATTTCCTATATCCTCCTTTTCTCTGGTTCTGTTGGATTTTTTTTTTTTTTTAATTTCCTGATGCCCTCCCCAAGCAGAGTGGTTTTGAGAGGTGTCAACTTCATGTCCCCTCTGAAAGACCTGTCATGGCTCTAAATACCAATCAATTATTGGCACCTGTGACAGGAGTAGGATTGTGTTATTATTCATCCATGCAATTAGGAATGGGGAACAATGTAATATATCCATCTCTCATTTTTATTCACGTCCTTGGAAATGCTATCCTGTTAGAAATTATAGCAATCTTTTACATAATGAAAGGGAGAGGTAGATGTCACAAACTTTTAATGGATAGATTTTTGTAATGAATGTAGGGTTAAAGTCAATTTTAGTTATATAGATGTTATACAAAACTGGTCAGTATATAGTGTTAATTTATAGTAGTGCTATTGGCTAGCACAGAAAAGGGGTCAGGGAACTTGGAAAGAAACAATTCTGATCTTAGTAATGTTTGTTTTGGATTTATACTAAAAGCACTCCAGGGGGGTTATTCAAGATTAAAAAGAAAAAGAGAAAACTTTTGTGCTGGTTTTTCAGCTGGTGATAAAAGAGAAAGGAAAAAAGTGACCCCAGTTATACCAGCTTCAATTAATAGATTTACCTTGAGTGTTTGGGGCAGATACTTCATACAGTAAAAGCAAATGAAGAATTCTAATACTCAAGGGAACAAAAGAATCTGATGTCCTTTATAATTTTGGGCATACACATTGTCCTAAACCAAGGTTTTTTTAACCATTGTTTGTTGAATAAACTCTATTAGCCTAACTCGCTTAACATTAAATCACAAGTTATGGTTAACAAAACAGAATTCCTGGCTTCATTCAACATGCTAAACCAGAACCTAACATATTACAGTAGTTGGGCTCACACAGTGTACAAAGACATGGCATAACCATGTTTTGCCCAATTAACCTTAGTCATGGATTCATGCAAAATGGTAAATGATAAACCAAAGTTTACAAACCACTGTAGCTGTATGACAATCTAAGTTAAAATCAACCAAAACACAAACCTTAGCACAAGGTATAAATTCTGTAAATGTGACTTAGCCAAATATGTGAACAATATTTGAAGCTCTCCACTCAACTAGGGTAACTCATAAGTTACATTGTAGAAATGCTAATTATAGAGTACACAGAATTGGGACATCAAAGGTATGGATTCTCTGCTCCATGCCAACTACAGGAAACTAGTTTGGCAAAGGTTGTATCAAGGAATGAAGAGGCCATGGAGAGAAAGAAAAAGAGTGCCGGTCATCATAGGTAATTCCAGGTGTACAATAGAGTAAGGCTGCATATTCTTTACTCCATTTCTTGGATTTGAGCTGACTGAAGTTAATGCAATTTGCTTTCATGTAAGCATAGATAGGATTGCACTGTAGGAACCCTGATTTTCACTTCAGTGAAATGTAAACTCTGACGAAGAGGGGGAATCACTCCAAAGTTCCTTTGCTGTCTTAGTGTCTGCTTATTCCAGCTTCAAAAATGACTTACTTCGGGCTGGAATTTAGAATTACTCCAAGAATCAAAATAACATGCATTTGATTCCAGTTGAGAATCTGAGCTTAATTGGGGGGGGGGGGGGGGGGTTGAAAAGGTTGCAGGAGAAATGCTTTATTTAAAAGTTAGGGAGATATTTAAAATGTCTCAGAATAATTTATTTTTTAAAAAAATCAAGTGAAAGTAGTGTGTTCTACTTAAGTCATTTTAAGCTGTTGTCAAAGAGGAAAGCTTGTTTTTAAAGCAAAAGCAAGAACAAATTCATCTTGGATATTTTTTAAGTAAACAAACTGTGTGGATTTTTTAAGAAAAAGAAGGGCTGCAATTTGAATAAGCATTCTCGTATGTTGTACATTGTCAAGGTTGATGTTTATGTTGCCCTGTATAATAAATAAGGAGAGACGGGTGAGGGGTGAGGGTAATGTACAATACATATGGCTAATCAGCTGTGGTTGAGAAGTATGGATTTTGTAAATTTAGATCCCCGAAACATTTTTTTCTTCCTTGAAGTTCTTCTCATTTGAGGATACTGTGATCATCTGTGCCAGCTTGCATAAAATATTTTAACACATGCCATATATGAGTCTATAGTGGATTCTATGAGAGAAGATATGGAAACATGATAATTCGCATAGTCATTTCCAAATGATTTGCTTGATGCCCTTAACCTGATATTGTATAGATCTGTTGGTCTACAAATCCCAGAATTTCCAAATAGAATTTAGGGAGTTAGCACATCTGGACACTAACAGTTGGGAAAGGTGACTTTACTATTCATCATAACAGTATCAGAAATGTAACCATAATCTTTTACCTGCAGGGACACATCAGCAATGTTGACAGAGGTGGTATGGAGGTATATTCCAATTGCCAGGTCCTGGCCTTAAGATATCCAGTGATGAAAGTTAGCCCAGAGAAGAAATATTAAAAAGGGCAGAAAAATATATTTTTCCTCAAAAGGACTTTTTAAAACCAAACCTGGCCCTAAATCTATCTCTCTGCCCCAAGCAAGAGCTAGGCCCATACAAATGCAAATGTAAAACCATCAGAAAGTTGGAGCCAGAGCAATCAAGAAGACAAAAGAGAAGATCTGCTTACCCCACCCAAACTCTAGGAATCAGCCCCATCACCTGGGAAGCAGGATATGATAATAGAATTAAACCACAGATATCAAGGCCTAGACAAACACTCAGAAACAGCCTCAAGGTTCATGCCACAGGAACAGGAAACTTCCAAACAAAAGGCTAGGGGGGGTATAAAACCTACTGCCCATGTGCTCCCCCTCTCTCTTCTTCTCTCCTGCTCTCCTTCTCTCTCCTCTGTACTTTCCTGAAGACCATCTTTCTGCAATAAACTGTAACCTTCTTCCCAAAGCAGTCACCATGTTTGCTTATTTATTCCCGGCTTGGATGAACCAGGATGAAGACCTTACTTCTAACACCAGTGTTTAGTTGACATTATGAAACTCACTCTGTCTTGTGTAGACAGTAGTGTTGAAGACACTGATAGAAGTAAGGTCTTCATCCTGGTTCATCCAAGCCGGGAATAAATAAGCAAACATGGTGACTGCTTTGGGAAGAAGGTTACAGTTTATTGCAGAAAGATGGTCTTCAGGAAAGTACAGAGGAGAGAAGAGCAGAGAGAGATTGAGCACATGGGCAGTAGGTTTTATACCCCCCCTAGCCTTTTGTTTGGAAGTTTCCTGTTCCTGTGGCATGAACCTTGAGGCTGTTTCTGAGTGTTTGTCTAGGCCTTGATATCTGTGGTTTAATTCTATTATCATATCCTGCTCCCCAGGTGATGGGGCTGACTCCTAGAGTTTGGGTGGGGTATGCAGATCTTCTCTTTTGTCTTCTTGATTGCTCTGGCTTCAACTTTCTGATGGTTTTACATTTGCATTTGTATGGGCCTAGCTCTTGCTTGGGGCAGAGAGATAGATTTGGGGCCAGGTTTGGTTTTAAAAAGTCCTTTTGAGGAAAAATATTTTTTTCTGCCCTTTTTAATATTTCCTTCTGGGGGGGCTAACTTCCATCAACACATAATAAAAATGTGATCTCAACCATTCTTTTAAGATACATTTGAGAAAAAATATGAATGGAGAAAAGTTTACCTGAGTTGGATAATCAAAAAGGTTTCCTGAAAAGGTATAGAGACAGGATGAATCCACTTCTTTCAGATTGGTTTTGAACTGGCAAATGCACTACACATTTGTTTTTCCTAGAAGCATTTGTAGCCTTCTAGAACTCATAAGATTTAAAGCAGACAAAAATATTTCAAATGAAGAAACACATCCATGGCTGCTGTTGGGGCTCTGACAATCTAACAGACCCTCTTGCTTTCCTTGGATCTTTATTTTTTAAAATTATTTAGCTACAGAAGGACTCAGCATTTGATTCAACTTCGGGAGTAGAGTATTGCAAAAGTAAAACATGAACATTGATGGGACACAACAAGAGACTGGCTGGTTTCACTGAAGCCCCTGGTCAGCTTTCCATGTTGAACCCCAAGAAAGTTCTTGAGTAAGTTCTCCAGGGCTCCTCAAGATCTTTGGCAGAGCAATTATTACTATAAAGAAAAGGAGACATATCAGATTCTACAGCCCTGTTGGAGAGTAAAATGAATGAACCTGAAGAATGGTTGAAAAAATGGAGGTGAGTGTGCAACTATGACCTGAAAACATTGAGAAGCACCAGTTATGTTTGTAGAAAAAGACATAACTGACTGTTAACAACCCCTAGGGCAGGGCTTTTTAACCTTTTCACAGATTGTACCACTTTTAGGACATGACAATATTCAAGTACCACCTGTGCTTAGCAAGGTGTCAAAAACTTGATGACTGAAAAAAAAGTCACGGCATGTGGGGGAAAATGCATGCGCAGCAAACTGCCGTGCTTTCCCCCCCACAAACCTCATAACCTTTTGATACCCTTTGTCCCAGTGAAGCAGCCAGAAGGTCATACCCTTTTGACTTAATGCCTTACCTACCTAAATAGATAATATGCTTAAGTTACTTCCTATCTCTTCCTGCCTTTGTTAGTTCCTTCTCCTGTTTGCTCTTTACCTGGTCTTTGATCATGTAATGTGTTACTAGAAAATAGTTGCTTACATGAAGACATTTTCCAATGAAGAAACCTTTGTCAGCATCTAATGGTAAAGCCTATGTATGTAACAAGTATATAAGAAGCAATAAACTCAGAGTTTGTCAAGCTGTGTCCTGCAGCTTCAAACCTCTGCTCAAGACATGCCTGTGTCTTTTTCTTAGCATCTTACAATGGCATTTTGGGTTTTACTGATTAGATTCATTGTTGTTATAGAAATGGCTAGTTTATACTATTATGGAAAAGTAAAAAGTTGAGGTTTGATGTTAATGCTTCATTCTACTGCAACAGAGGAAGTCGGAAGTAAATGCCTTTTCTTTTTCCCTTCTCCCCCTCACTTTTTTCCCCCTTCTTCTTCCCCAATTATTTGCTTTTGTATTTTATTCCATAATCTAATAGAGGTGGCAACAGGCAGGCAGCGATGGGCAGAGGCTTCCAGTTTTGACCCCCCCCCCCCTTGTCGTTGCCTCTGCATGGCTCTCAGCTCACCTCTCCCAGACCCGCACACATGTTTGTGTGTGTGTGCGCACGGGGGTGTGTGTCTCACTCCTTGCAGCCCCACGCCCTCAGCAGAGACCTTCTGTGATGGCAGGCTGCAAACTAATGAAAGCTGTTTTTTTGGAGCACTTGTTTCTTTTTGCCAATGTGCCACTGATTGCATCGTGCCCTGCCCCCCTCAGGTCCTGCCCCCAGCCCCGTGGAAGGCTGCAAGAAGCTCCCATCGCAGCTTCTCTTATCTGTCCCATTCTTTTCCTCCCCAATGTCACAGCGTGGGGCTGCAAGGAGTGAGACCCCACCCCCCCACACACACACACAAACAAACAAACACATGCACAGGTCTGGGACAGGTAAGTTGAGAGCCATGCAGAGGCCCTTCAGGCACAGAGGCAATGACAGGGGGGAGGGGTCAAAATGGGAAGCCTCCTGCCCAGAGCCTCAGGAAGCTTAAAAAAAAACATGTGAAGCGCTCAGAATGCAGTCCCCAGGGACAGCAGACCCCACACGCTTGCCGCCTCCTGTGCACGCGCCCAGAGGGCAGGGTGGGGGCAGGGCTGAGGCGGCCCGTTGCTGGTTCCAGGGCTGCCCTGTGGTTCTAAGGCTGAGTGCATTCTGGCTTTGATGGTAGCTACGAGGTTGTAAATCAGCACCCAGTCATCCTGGGCTTCCTCTTTTCTTTCTGAGCTCCAAGGAACATATCTTCAAGCTCTCTTACCTTAACTCAAAATGAAGGAGAAGCTGTTGTTGTTGTTGTTAATTGCGAAGTCGTGTCTGACCCATCACGACCCCATGGACAACGTTCCTCCAGGTTTTCCTGTCCTCTACCATCTTCTGGAGTCCATTTAAGTTCTCACCTACTGCTTCAGTGACTCCATCCAGCCATCTCATTCTCTGTCGTCCCCTTCTTCTATTGCCCTCAATCTTTCCCAGCATTAGGCCCTTTTCCAGTGAGTCCTTCCTTCTCATTAGGTGGCCAAAGTATCTGAGTTTCAACTTCAGGATCTGGCCTTCTAAAGAGCAGTCAGGGTTGATCTCTTCTAGGACTGACCGGTTTGAACGCCTTGCAGTCCAAGGGACTCGCAGGAGTCTTCTCCAGCACCATAGTTCAAAGGCCTCAATTCTTTTGCGCTCAGCCTTTCTTATGGTCCAACTTTCACAGCCATACATTGCAACTGGGAAAACCATGGCCTGGACTATACGCACTTTTGTTGGCAGGGTGATGTCTCTGCTTTTTAGTATGCTGTCTAGATTTGCCATAGCTTTCCTCCCCAGGAGCAAGCGTCTTTTAATTTCTTGGCTGCAGCCCCCATCTGAGGTGATATTTGAGCCCAGAAAAATAAAATCTGTCACTACCTCCATTTCTTCCCCATCTATTTGCCAGGAATTGAGAGGGCCGGATGCCATGATTTTGGTTTTCTTAATGTTGAGTTTCAAGCCAACTTTTGCACTCTCCTTCTTCACCCGCATCAAGAGGCTCTTTAGTTCCTCTTCACTTTCTGCCATTAGAGTGGTATCATCTGCATATCTTAGGTTGTTGATATTTCTCCCGGCAATCTTAATTCCAACGTTTGATTCATCTAGCCCTGCCTTTCTCATGATGTGCTCTGCATATAAGTTAAATAGGCAGGGTGACAGTATACAGCCTTGCCAGACTCCTTTTCCAATTTTGAACCAATCAGTGGTTCCGTGTCCAGTTCTCACTGTTGCTTCTTGACCCGCATATAAGTTTCTCAAGAGACAAATGAGATGGTCTGGTACTCCCATCTCTTTAAGAACTTGCCACAATTTGTTGTGATCCACACAATCAAAGGCTTTAGCATAGTCAATGAAGCAGAAGTAGATGTTTTTCTGGAACTCCCTAGCTTTCTCCATGATCCAGCGTATGTTGGCAATTTGATCTCTAGTTCCTCTGCCTCTTCGAAATCCTGCCTGTACTTCTGGTAGTTCTCGATCTACATACTGCTGGAGTCTAGCTTGTAGGATTTTAAGCATAACTTTACTAGCATGTGAAATGAGTGCAATGGTGCGATAGTTTGAACATTCTTTGGCATTGCCTTTCTTTGGAATTGGAATGTAAACTGACCTTTTCCAATCCTGTGGCCACTGTTGTGTTTTCCAAATTTGCTGGCAAATTGAGTGTAGCACTTTTACTGCATCGTCTTTTAAGATTTTGAATAGCTCAGCTGGAATACTGTCACCTCCACTAGCTTTGTTGTTGCTCAGATTTTCTAAGGCCCATTTCACTTCACATTCTAGGATGTCTGGTTCGAGGTCAGTGACCATCTCATTGTGGTTATCTGGGATGTTAAGCTCATTCTTGTATAGTTCTTCTGTGTAGTTTTGCCATCTCTTCTTAATCTCTTCTGCCTCTGTTAGGTCTCTGCCATTTTGGTCCTTTATCATGCCCATCTTTGCATGAAACGTTCCCTTCATATCTCCAATTTTCTTGAAGAGATCTCTGGTCCTCCCTATTCTGTTGTTTTCTTCTATTTCTTTGCACTGTTCATTTAAGAAGGCATTCTTATCTCTTCTAGCTACTCTCTGGAATTCTGCATTCAATTGGGTGTATCTTTCTCTTTCTCCCTTGCCTTTCGCTTCCCTTCTTTCCTCAGCTATTTGCAAAGCTTCCTCAGACAGCCATTTTGCTTTCTTGCATTTCTTTTTCTTTGGGATAGTTTTAGTTGCTACCTCTTGTACAATGTTGCGAACTTCCATCCATAGTTCTTCAGGCACTCTGTCTATCAGATCTAATTCCTTAAATCTATTTGTCACCTCTACTGTATATTCATCAGGAATATGATTTAGTTCATACCTGAGTGGCCTAGTGCTTTTCCCTACTTTTTTCAATTTAAGCCTAAATTTTGCAACGAGAAGCTCATGATCTGAGCCACAGTCAGCTCCTGGTCTTGTTTTTATTGACTGTATAGAGCTTCTCCATCTTTGGCTGCAGAGCACATAGTCAATCTGATTTCTATGTTGACCGTCTGGTGATGTCCATGTGTAGAGCCGTCTCTTGGGTTGTTGGAAAAGAGTGTTTGTTATGACCATTGTATTCTCTTGACAAAATTCTATTAGCCTGTGCCCTGCCTCATTTTGTACTCCAAGGCCAAACTTGCCTGTTATTCCGGTTATCTTTTGGCTTCCTACCTTAGCATTCCAATCCCCCATGATGATAAGGACATCATTTTTTGGTGTTAATTCTATAAGGTGCTGTAGGGCTTCATAAAACTGGTTAATTTCATCCTCTTCAGCACCAGTGGTTGGAGCATAGATTTGGACTATTGTGATATTGAATGGTTTGCCTTGGATTCGAATTGAGATCATTCTGTCATTTTGGGGATTGTATCCCAGTATTGCTTTTCCTATTCTTTTATTGACTATGAAGGCTACTCCATTTCGTCTGAGGGATTCTTGCCCACAGTAGTATACCTGATGGTCATCTGAGTTAAATTCACCCATTCCTGTCCATTTTAGTTCGCTGATTCCTAAGATGTCGATGTTCAGTCTTGTCATCTCTTTTTTGACTACGTCTAGCTTGCCTTGATTCATGGATCTTACATTCCAGGTTCCTATGGAGAAAAAATCTTTACAGCATCGGACTTTCCTTTCACCACTAGATATATCCACAGCTGAGCGTCCTTTCGGCTTTGGCTCAGTCGCTTCATTCTTTCTGGCGCTACTAGTACTAGCCCTCTGCTCTTCCCCAGTAGCATATTGGACACCTTCCGACCTGAGGGGCTCATCTTCCAGCGTCATATCTTTTTGCCTTTTAGTACTGTCCATGGGGTTTTCATGGCAAAGATACTGGAGTGGTTTGCCATTTCCTTCTCCAGTGGATCACATTTTGTCAGAACTCTCTGCTATAACCTGTCCATCTTGGGTGGCCCTGCACGGCATAGCTTATAGCTTCATTGAGTTACGCAAGCCCCTTCGCCATGACAAGGCAGTAATCCATAAAGGGGGAAGGAGAAGCTATCATGCTGTAAAAGCATTGCTACCTCAGGTGCCATTTTGGGAACCCAGGCACTCCGGGTCTCTTTCACTGCTAACTTAATAGACACTACAGTAAAGTGGTCACTACCAATTAGTAAATATGGTAGCAGCAAGTAAATCCAGAATGACAGGAAAAACTAATTAGAATAAAGACTATTGCTAAGAGTCATATGCTGTATATGTTGAAATTGCAAGGAAACCTTTCTAACTAGCAGGCATCCTTGAAACTGATAAACAAACATCCCCCAAAAATGCTTTAATGATGTTTACAGTACAAAGATGTATAAGGTGATAGTTTTTGCCTAGGTAACATTGACTTGACCTATTAGCTTTCTACATGCAGGGAGACTGATAGTTATTTGCTTCTTTGTAGGGTTTACGGAACTTTGTGGTACCCCACTGCTTACTTCCCTCCATGTAGATGTAGTACCATAAGGACTACTCATTGAGTATGGTTTGTCAGACAGTTAAAAATCCATCTGGTGGTGATGCTGTCTATCCCACATTTTTCTAGCTTACCAAGAAGTAGGTTGTGCTCTACTTCGTTGAATGCCTTGCTGAAGTCTCAGTATACTATGTCCACAGCATTTTGCTGGTCTACAAATTTAGTCACTTTGTCAAAGAATAAAATGAGATTGCTTTGGCATGATCCGTTTTTAACAAACCTGTGCTGCCTTTGAGTTACAACTTTGTTTGTTTTTACATGTTTGCAGATCTGTTTTTTTATTATCTTTTCCAGTATCTTCCATTAGGCTGATTGGTCTGTAGTTTCCTGGGTCTGTTTTGTTTCCTTTTTTGAAGATGGGAACTGTTATGTCCTGGGCCTGTGATTGACAGAGCAGGTGCAGGAAGCTGCAGAGAGACCTGGGCAGACCATGTGGCTGCCCGGGCCAGACAGGCTGTCTCCAGCCTATTGCGCATGCGCAAAGCGGGAAAATACATTGCATTTATTGGCTGATGCTATCCCTGCAAAAGGGTATAAAAGGGATCCGCGCCATTTTGTGTTGGTTCTGTTGAAGTTGAATAAAGAAGCAACTGTTGTTACACCTGCCTCATCTCAATGCCTTACCAACGCACAGAACAGAACATTGGCGACGAAGGTGGGATCGCGCTGCAAGGAAACAACAACAAAAGAATACTAGGCTGACTTACCATGGGAGGCCGAAGTGCTTGGAAGTTCAGCGTTCCGACTTGTGCGATTCTGCCTGCCAGTACGAAAACACTGGAGGAGAGCTTGGCAAGATTCGCCCTGGAACCCCTTCACAAGCCTGAGCAGCATGAGGCGTTGACGAGGCTGCCAAGGAGGAACGATGGCTAAGATAGGGCGTTTGTCCGAATTCGATACAGCGCACCCTGAACGTTGGAGTTCATACGTTGCCAGAGTAGAAAACTACTTTTGGGTAAACCAAGTTTGGGAGGACGGGCTCAAAGCCGCAACGTTACTTTGTGTCTGTGGGCAAGAGACATTTGATATTGCTGAAAATCTGGTTGCCCAAGCACCTCTGGAATCCATCGCTTATACTGAACTTAAGAAAATGTTAAAGGAACATTTTGAACCAAAGCTATTGGTGATTGCATGGCATCATGCATTTGAGCAGCGGGACCAACGTCCAGGAGAGTCTGCTGCGGACTTTATTGCCGCTCTGTGACAAGCTGCAAGGCCCTGTGAGTTCAAAGACTTAGAAAAACAGCTGCGTGATTGGCTAGTTTGTGGCTTGAGGAGCCGAGAGCTGCAGCAAAAGATCTTTGCAAGGGAAGACATTTCCTTCCAGGATGCGTTAAGGGAGATCACAGCCGACGAAGCAGTGGGAGGAGCTGTTAAGGCCTTGTGGCTTTCCAAGAACCCTACAAGTTCGGGCTTAATCCATCAAGAGGTTGCTCAAGAGGTATCCAAACTGGATTCCAAAAATGAGGTCGACCTTCTGCAGCAGCTAGCAGAGCAAAGGCCCCAAGAGCGAGCTGACAAGGGGTCTGACAAGGCAGTTCTATTCCCTCGGTGTTTTGGATGTGGAGGACGCCACAAGCGCTCCGACTGCCGTTTTTGCTCTGCTACTTGTCGGGCGTGTGGCCGGCAAGGCCACATAGCCGCCATCTGTTTGGGTCGCAAGAAAGACCGTCCATCGGAAGAATTGCCTCAGAAAGGTATCAGGGTCCCCAGCCAGAATAGGGTGGGTTTCTGCACATCCTGCAGGAGCATTTTGAGAACAGGGGTCCACCGGCCATTGAAGAAAAAGCTGCGTATTGATGTCAAATTGCAGGGGGGTCCCCTTAATGATGGAGCTGGACACAGGTTCAACTCTGTCAATCATTTCCCAGAACACCCTCAAGCAGATCTGCTGTAGAAGCGGCCAGAGGGTTAAACTCAGGCCGTCGAATCTTATCCTAACAGACTTCCAGAATTCCCAAGTCAGTGTGAAAGGGGAGGCCACGCTCAGAGTGCAGTGTAGGAATTTTGAAGGGTTGCGTCCTGTGGGGTAGCAGAGTAGTGATCCCAACCTCATTGAGGACTAGAGTCTTGCAGTCTCTGTATGAGGGACATTCGGGAATAGTCCGGATGAAGGCACTTGTGTGCAGCTATCTCTGGTGGCCTGGGCTTGATAAGGAGATTGAGACCCAGGTCCAAGGGTGCCACGTTTGCCAACAGTCCAGGCCTGAAATGCCACAGGCTCCTGTACACAGGTGGGAGGACACACATGCTCCTTGGTTGAGGGTTCATATTGACTACACTGGCCCCTTTCAGGGGCAATTCTTCCTCATTGTTGTGCACAGTCACTCTAAATGGCTAGAGGTCGTTCCAGTGTCCACCACGACTACTGCCAGGACCATCCAGGTGCTGAGAGGGATCTTCACCTCTCATGGGCTGCCAGATGTCATTGTCTCTGACAACGGGCCTCAATTCACCTCTTTGGAATTCCAGGCTTTCCTGCAAGCCAACATGATTCATCATGCTACTTTGGCACCCTTTCATCCGGCTTCCAACGGCCAAGCTGAGCGCATGGTGCGCACAACCAAAGACGCCTTGAAAAGGCTCACTCACGGGAGCTGGCACCACAGGTTAGCTGATTTTCTCCTTTGCCACTGCACCACACCTTGCACAGCTACAGGCAACAGCCCAGTGTCATGATTCCGTGCCAGCCTGTGTTCCCAACAGCTGAGTCTGAGGAATCTGAGGAGGAGGTGGAGGAGGCATTTGAAGGGCCATCAGGGTCAGAGGGAGGCTCTGATGAATTACAAGACTCACGGTTTGATGAAGATCCTGGGCCCTCCAGTCGTGTTCCTGATGAAGCTCAGCTGTGTGGAGAGAATGAGTCAGACTTGGAGGACTCACACCTGATGGACATGATGATTGATGCTCGTAGACGCCGGCAATTAGCGAGAGCCGATCAGCAGCAGTCAATACGACAACTCCAGGGGAGGAGGAGACGGCACTGAGAGGCAACGCCTTGGGACTGCTGTATAAAAAGGGAAGGTGTGGGTGGTGCTAGTTGCTGAAGGCAACCATTGCAAAGTACTTCATGGGATCATGTTCTGTTAGTATTGCCGGTGACTACTCTTTTGTTTGCATCGTGTTTCGTGTGGACAATTTCCTCAATTTGGATTGTGTTTTGCTGCTTTTATTTCTGGACTATTTGGCAGGTTGGTTACCCATATTAAAAGGGGTTTGTTTTGTTTTGAGTCTCCAGCCTATTTTCTCAACAGGGGTTTGGTCCTTGTGCCTTTAACAAGGACGGCTATAGGCTGGGATAGAACACCCAGCTGAACTCCACTGGAGTCGCCGTCTCATTACCAAACTGGACAGGTTGCTCCCAGACCGGGTGGCTTCACAGGTGTCACAGCCGCAGGCACTGAGGAGACTACAGGTGGGCGATCCGGTTTGGGCAAGGAACTATGGACCTGGACATTTCTGGGTGACAGCAGTGGTCTGCAAGGTCACTGGGCCACTGTCATACGAAGTGGCCTTGGAAGATGGCCGCGTACTGCGTCAGCACATTGATCAGCTGTGATGGAGGCTACCTAGTCACCCTTCCGCTCCTGACTCTGCTCTCGGGGGGGGGGGGAGAGGACCACGATCACAATCGTGGATCTCAGTCTCTCTGCGAAAGCGTGGGTTTGCACTCTGCAAATAGGGTTTTTGCCAACGAGGCGGCTCCAGACTCTGGCACTGGGTCCATGGGACATTGCACGCAACCAGCTTTTCATGCCACTCCTACTGCAGGCCTTGAGCCTATGGGACAATGCTCCCAACAGGGGTCTCTTGCTGACCTGGGGAATTCTACCCCACCAAGGAACTCTGGTCTGGGCTTTCCGGAAAGAGCCAGCCAAAGTCAAATGGACAAAGGGTTGGACTTACCAGACCAGGCCACTCAGCAAGATGCGGGTTCGCCTGTATCAATTGGGCCTCAAAGTCCCGGTCTGCCGAGCCTGGCAGGCAAGCTTGCAGACCAGGCACTTGCAGCAGCTCCGAGATGCTCAGAGTGGGTCAGAGGCCCTCCAAAGTTCTTACAAGATTATGTAAGGTTCCTGTCAGTAAGCTGGCAGACCTAAGTGTTCTCTAGAAATAAGAACACGCTCAGAAGGGTAACCTTGTAGTAGTTAAAAATAGTAGTGTATGTTTTTTTGAACTAAGAGGGGAGGGGTGTTATGTCCTGGGCCTGTGATTGACAGACCAGGTGGAGGAAGCTGCAGAGAGACCCGGGCAGACCACGTGGCTGCCCGGGCCAGACAAGCTGTCTCCAGCCTATTGCGCACGCGCAAAGCGGGAAAATATGTTGCATTTATTGGCTGACGTTATCCCTGCAAAAGGGTATAAAAGGGATCCACGCCATTTTGTGTTGGTTCTGTTGAAGTTGAATAAAGAAGCAACTGTTGTTACACCTGCCTCATCTCAATGCCTTACCAATGCACAGAACAGAACAGGAACCACATCAGCTTTTTTCCAATCCTCAGGTAGTTCCCTGGTGCTCCAGGATTTTTGAAAGATATGGTACAATGGTTCTGAGATGACATCTGCCAGTGCCTTCAGAACTCTGAAATATAATCCGTCAAGTCCCAGTGATTTATATTCATCAACATCAGACTTATGTTCTTTTACCATTTTCTTCCTTATTTTAATTTTAATTTTTAGTCTGTCTTTTACAGTTAGGTTTTTGGCAGGTTGGGCTATAGTTTCTTTTTACATGAAGACTGATGCAAAGAATGAGTTAAGCAGCTCTGCTTTCTCTCTACTGCCTGTTACTTCCTTACCATCTTCTCTCTTAAGTGGACCTATTATTTCCTTCACTTTTTTCTTGTTATTTATATGTTGAAAGAAACTTTTTTAAAATTATTTTTGACTTTTGTTGCAAGTCTTTGTTCATTCTGAGCCTTTGTTCTCCTGACTTCATCATTGCAGATTTGGGGAATCTGTTGATATTCTGCCTTAGTTATGTGTCCCTCTTTCCATTTTTTGTACTTGTTCTTTTTGTCTTTCAGTTTATCAGATATATCTTTGGGAAACCATGCTGGTTTTTTCTTGGATGTCTTGTTTTTCTTTTTCAGTGGTATTGTGTTGGACTGGGCTTTTATGATCATATTTTTGGGACTCTTCCAAGCTTCTTGAGTTATTTTCCCCTTTAGGATTCTCATCCAAGGAATCTTTCCCAAGCTGTTAAAATCAGCTCTTTTAAAATCTAAGACTCTGGTATGGTTATGTTCTATTGCTTGTGTTTGCATTATGTTAAATTCCAATATGACATGGTCACTCTCACCCAAAGTTCCTGTAATTTCAACTCCATCACTTCTCTGTTAGTAAGAAATAAGACCAGTATGTCCCTCTAGTTCCCTCCTCTACCTTTTGGACAACAAAGTTGTCAGCTAGATTGTTCAGGAACCTGTTTGATCTCTCACTTGATGCAGAATTAGCCTTCCAGTTGATATCAGGGTAATTAAAGTCCCCCATTACTATTGTAGTGTGTTTCCTACATATATTTGTTAATTGGTTAGCAAAAATACATCTATTTTTTTCTGCTTGGTTGGGTAGCCTGTAGTATACACCTATGGCAATGTCATTCTTTTATATTGACCCATATGCATTCTAGGAGGTTTTTGTCTTTGTTTTCATGCATTTCTGTAGCAATATAGTGGTTTTTTACATAAAATGTAACTCCACCTCCTCTTTTATGGGGTCTGCTTTTTTTTAACAGTTTGTATCCTTCTATCAGTACGTTCCAGTCATGGGTTTTATCCCACCAAGTTTCAGTAATTGCAACTATAATGTCAAGGTTCCAATAGATGAGACCAGATAAATCAGGACTCCGAGGCTAGAGGCTTCTTCAAAGAACATGTTTATTGGTTACAAAGTATCGGCACAATCAAAAGTGAAACCAAGTCTGAAATTCCCTCCAAAGAATTACACTATTACAAAGTAAATTTTCCCACCCCAGTGCTATGCAATAAACTACACTACCCAATAGAGCAGTTTGGTGGGCTTTCCAACAAAACGCCCAACCATCTTCTTCCAAGCGAAATAATGACCTTGGTTCCCATGGGACACAATATTGGGGGATAATCTTTGGAGGGGGGGGGTTTAGTGCTTCTAAGTTCTTATGATCATTCCACACTTCAAAGGGCACTTTACTCCCCTCCAGGAAATTGTGCCATGTTAGCAATGCCCACCTCACTGCAAAGGCCTTTTTCTCCCAAACGGCCCACTGCCTCTCCATGTCGGTGAGTTTCCTTGAGGTATACATGCAGGGTTGTAGGTCCCCCTTATTATTTCTTTGTAGGAGAACAGCGCCTACAGCGACATCACTTGCATTGGCTTGGATGAAGAATCATTCCTCAGGATTAGGGTGCTTAAGAACTGGTTCCTCCGCAAACAGTCTTTTTAATTGCTTGAATGCCACTTGGCATTACATAGTCCATGGTAGAAATTGACAAGGCCAGGGCTTCCCCCCCCCCCCTTTTCCAGTTTTCAATAGCTCAGTGGTTGGCATAGCTATTTTTGCGAAAGAGAGAATGAACTGCCGGTAAAAGTTTGCAAATCCCAAAAAACTTTGAAGTTGTTTGAGGATTCGTGGAGGCTGCCATTCTAATAATGCCTTGACTTTGGCAGGGTCCATTTCCACCCCCTCACTGGAGATTTGGTACCCCAGGTAATCGAGGCACATCTGATGAAACTCTCACTTAGAAAGTTTAGCGTAGAGACTCGCTTTTTGCAACTTCTTGAGCACTTTGCAGACTAACTTGATGTGCTCTTCCATGGTTTCAGTGTAGATGAGGATATCGTCAAGGTAAACTAAGAGCCCCTTGTATAGGTGATCATGCAGCACCTGGTTAATCAATTGCATAAATACGGCAGGGGGCCCTTGGATGCCAAAAGGCATCACCTTGAATTGGAAACTCCCCACCAGGCAGCAGAAAGCTGCAGGAAGACACCAACAAAGAAAGGAGACTGACTGTCGGGGGGGGGGGAAGCTGATGAAGCCCTCACATCACACCAAAGACACAGCCCTAAAGAGCATCGAGGTCATGGAGTTCTGCCCCTCCTCAAAACTCCAAGAGGGAATTCTGACCCCATCGGAAGAAGACCTGGGACCCTCCGACAGCGACTATGATGACAACCCCCTGGTAAGTGGGCCAATCGCACCAGTAACCATGCCTATACAACTGTTAATCCCAAGATTGGGGAAGAAAGTGGCCCTAAAGGCTTTGTTAGACTTGGGGTGCACCAGATGTTTAATAAGCACAACCTTAGTAGGAAAACTGGAGAGCCACCTGAAGAGATTAAAGAACTGAATCACTTTCTGCCAACTAGATGGGTCAGTCACAGGGGGCGTCTTGGCCACATTCACCACTGAACCCCTGGACCTAGCCATGGGAAGCCACTCCGAGACTTTGACCTTTATAGTGGCACCCAGCATGGAATGGCCCCTTGTCTTAGGACTGGCTTGGCTCAAGAAATGGAACCCATTGGTAGATTGGAGAAAGGGGCTCCATGCAAAGTGGCCACAAGGCAAGAAAGGAACCCCGCAGAGAAGCAGCGGCTGCTTCACAAAGCGAGTTACTGGAGGGCATACCCCAAGAATACCATGATCTGGCCGATGTATTTAGTGAGAGAGGTTTGGATGAACTCCCTCCTCACCGACCCACAGACTATGCCATCAAAATTGTCCCCAGGCCCAAGTTGCCAAAGCCAAAGCTGTATTCCATGACTCCAAGGGAGTTAGATGAACTGTGCAAGTTTATAGATAAAAACATGACCCAAGGTTTCATTCAACTGGCCAGACCTAGGGTGGCCACCCCCGTTCTGTTCTGGGAGAAGAAAGATGTATCTCTTCATCTCTGCATTGATTATAGGGATCTGAACCTGGTGTACATGGAAAATGGGTACCCCCTTCCACTCATGAAAGATATGCTGGCCCACCTTTCGAAAGGCAGAATATTTTCTAAACTGGACTTACGGGAAGTGTATTATTGAGTCAGAATTAAGGAGGGGGATGAATGGAAAACTACTTTTAACTGCCTGCTTTGTGCAACCATGCTGGTTTCTTCTTGGATTTCTTGTTTTTCTTTTTTAGTGGTATTGTGTTGGACTGGGCTTTCATGATCATATTTTTCAGTGTTTCCCACGCTTCTTGAGTTTTCATCCATGAAATTTTGCTTAGGCTCTCTCTGAGTTTGTTAAAATCAGCTCTTTTAAAGTTTAAGACACTGGTTTGATTATATTTTATTGCTTGTGTTTCCAATATATTGAATTCCAATATGACGTGGTCACTGTTGCTCATGGTTCCGGCAATTTCAACTCACTCTATCACTTCTTCTCTTTTAGTAAGAATTAGATCCAGTATAGCTTTTCCTCTAGTTCCCTCCTCTACCTTTTGGATGACAAAGTTGTCAGCTAAGTTGGTTAGGAATCTGTTTGATCTCCCACTTGCTGCAGAGTTTGTCTCCCAGTTGATATCAGGGTAGTTAAAGTCTCCCATTACTACTGTGGTATGTTTCCTACTTTCATTTGTTAATTGATTAGCAAAGAGTTCATCTATTTCTTCTACTTGGTTGGGTGGCCTGTAGTATATGCCTAGAGCAATGTCATTCTTTTTTCCTTTTATATTGACCCATATGAATTCTAGGGGCCTTTCATTCTTGGTTTTGTGCATTTCTGTAGTGGTATAGTGATCTCTTACATGTAATGCAACGCCACCTTCTCTTCTGTTAGGTCTGTTTCTTTTGAACAGTTTGTAGCCTTCCATCAGTATGTTCCAGTCATGACTTTCATCCCACCAAGTTTTGGTAATAGCAATTATATCATAATTGCCTTTGTGTACTAATACTTCAAGTTCACTTTCTTTGTTCCGCAAACTATGAGCATTTGTGTATAGGCATTTGAGTCCTTTTTGGGTATGGGATATGCTTCCTATATCTGATAGATAGATAGATAGATAGATAGATAGATAGATAGATAGATAGATAGATAGATAGATGGATGGATGGATGGATGGATGGATGGATGGATGGATGGATGGATGGATGGATGGATGGATGGATGGATGGATGGATGGATGGATGGATGGATGGATGGATAGATAGATAGATAGATAGATAGATAGATAGATAGATAGATAGATAGATAGATAGATAGACAGAATAGTATCCCAGACTCCCCAAGGAAAAAAAAGGTGAATATTGGTGATAGGAGATTCAATTCTTTGGGGGACAGAAACTATAGTCTGCACACCGAACAGTCAATCTGGGGAGGTATGTTGTCTCCCTGGAGCAAAAAACAAAGATATAACTGAGAAACTTACTAAAATAATCAACCCCACAGATTACTACCCCTTTCTTCTCTTACACGTGAGGACCAATGACACAGCAAAAATCTAAAAACAATAACAAGTGAACAAAGTTAGGGAATAAAGTTAAAGAATTAGGAGCTCAAGTGGTGTTTTCATCTATACTTCCAACAAAAGGCCAATATCCAATGAGGCAGCAAAGTATTTTAGAAACAAACCACTGGCGTAAAAACTGGTGACATCAAGAGAACTTCGGTTTCCTAAACCAGAGCTTTTGAACCAGTGGTACGTGTACCACCGGTGGTACTTTGGCGCCTGGCAGGTGGTATGCAACCGTCCTAGACAAGAGTAGCGGGGGAGGGGAGTGAGCTGCAGTGGTGGCAGCAGTGCAGCACAAGCCTGAGGGAGAAACAGCTGGAGCTGCAGGGCTGTTGGGGCTTGGCAGAAGCCCCAGGATCTGTGCGCATGGCTACAAGCTGATTGGCGCTTCCAGAAGCAGTGCATAGCTGGACGTGCACTGAAGACAAAAGGAGGACGGGGGAGGGGGGAGAGAGGAAAGGGTATAAAAGGAAGTTTTAGTGAGAAAGGGCCAGCAATGGGTTGCCCCTGCCCTGCCCCCTGGGCGCATGCACAGGAGGCATTGAGTGCCTAGTGTCCCTGCTGATCGTCTTGCCCCATAGGCTGACTGCATTCTGAGTGCTTCCCTTTCACCTGGGATGCCAGCGCTCACATGCTCACCACCTCTTGTTTGCACACCCAGGGGGTGGGGCAGAGGCAGCAGAGAGGCCACTCGGTGCCTCCAGGACTGCCCTGTGGAGCTAAGGCTGACCACGTTCCGGCTTTGATGGCCGCCACCAGATTGTAGATCAGCACCACGCCCACCACGCCCACCTCCATGGCCTGCTCACTGACCTAGCCTTGCAGCAACAAGGCTTCCCTTTCACCGGGACCACACCTGCCCACATGGCATAGCCACAGCTGGTGGCAGCATGGCCACCACCAGCGCTGGCAATCTCTCCCCCTCCTGTCATCCCTTCCTGAGTGAGGAGGAAGGAAAGAGATGGGAATGAGAAGCAGGGAAGTGGAGGAAGGAAGGAAGGAAGGAAGGAAGGAAGGAAGGAAGGAAGGAAGGAAGGAAGGAAGGAAGGAAGGAAGGAAGGAAGGAAGGAGAGGCAACTTGGTTGGAGATGCCCCAGTTCACGCAGTTCTGCTTCAATCCTGGATCCATTGAGACTTGGGCTCGAAGCAGAAAGCGATTTTGTGTTTTGTTTTGTCACAGACAGGACTTTGTTGGCAATCCAAGTTAATATTGGTATTCTTGAATGGTGAGCTCTTAGGAAAGTATCACCTCCTTGTGTGTTGCTAACAACCATTTCCAGTATGGAAAACAGAACAAAGCAGAGTGGGGAAAAATACTTTCCTTTGCTATATTTCAAGTCTGAATTAGACCAAGGCAGGGTCCCTTCAGAAGAGCCCTTTTAAGGATTATGTATTAATAGAAAAGCAACTAAGCTACCTCTGATCCTAAACACTAAAGCTGTTCCACATAAAAAACAGAGGAGCTCTGATCAACTATCACAGCCACAATTTTGACAGTTTTGCTGTACTGCTGTCTGTGGACGCCCCCACTAAAGGCAAGCATGGGATAAACTGAGCCTGCTTTGTTCTCAGTCTTCTAAGTGCCTACCCAACCAAGCAGAAGAAATAGATGAACTCTTTGCTAATCAATTAACAAATGAATGTAGGAAACATACCACAGTAGAAATGGGAGACTTTAACTACCCTGATATCAACTGGGAGACAAACTCTGCAGCAAGTGGGAGATTGAACAGATTCCTAACCAACTTAGCTGACAACTTTGTCATCCAAAAGGTAGAGGAGGGAACTAGTGGAAAAGCTATACTGGACCTAATTCTTACTAATAGAGAAGAAGTGATAGAGCGAGTTGAAATTGCCAGAACCATGGGCAAGAATGACCACATCATACTGGAATTCAATATAATTCAAACACAAGCAATAGAATATAATCCAACCACTGTCTTAAATTTTAAAAGAGCTAATTTTAACAAACTCAGAGAGAGCCTAAGCAAAATTTCATGGATAAAAATCCTAAAGGGGAAGACAACTCAAGAAGCATGGGAAAAACTGAAAAATATGATCATGAAAGCCCAGTCCAACACAATACCACTGAAAAAGAAAAAACAACAAATCCAAGAAGAAACCAGCATAGTTGCACAAAGATCTCTCTGATAAACTGAAAGACAAAAAGGATAAGTACAAAAAATAGAAAGAGGGACATATAACTAAGGCAGTATATCAGCAGATACCCCACATCTGCAAGGATGAAGTCAGAAGAGCAAAGGCTCAGAATGAACAAAGACTTGCAACAAAGACAAAGATAATAAGAAAAGTTTCTTTCAACATATAAATAACAAAAAAGGCAGGGAAACAGTTGGTCCACTAAAGAGAGAAGATGACAAGAAAGTAACAGGCAGTAGAGAGAAAGCAGAGCTGCTTAGCTCATTCTTTGCATCAGTCTTCATGTAAAAAGAAACTATAGCCCAACCTATCAAAAACATAACTGTAAAAGACAGACTAGAAATAAAAATTAAAACAAGCAAGAAAATGGTTAGAGAACACCTATCTGATCTTGACGAATATAAATCACCGGGACCCGATGGTTTACATCCCAGAGTTCTGAAGAAGCTGGCAGATGTTATCTCAGAACCATTTTACCATATCTTTCAAAAATCATGGATCACTGGGGTATTACCTGAAGAATGGAATAGAGCAATCTTCAAAAAAGAAAAAAAACAGACCCAGGAAACTACGGACCAATCAGCCTAACATCAATGTTATGGTTCCGGCTAATGAAACACTTCAAAGAACTTCCAGGCATTGATTTTCCTAAAAGTCATTTCTTATGTTACAAAATGTCAGCACGACATAACGAAGGTATGCTAAGATCGAAAATCCCCACTCACCGAGCAGTTATTTTTCTAGCATTTCCACTCCCTATTTTGCTGTCATGATTTACGTTCACCAATCAGTGTAAAGGGCAAAGGTTCCCTTCCTTTCTGTTTTCGCGGGCTTTTCCCCCCTCCCTCCTCTGCTCTGCATTAACTCTAAAAATACCAGACAGTTTTGCATATTTTGTCAAAGCAAGAAAATACAGTATTTGCAGCGTTGACATCCGGCCCCCCTTACAAGAAGGACAGATCCTATAATGTAAACAAAAACATATGTTAATGACTAGTTTTCGGTTTGTTGGGATATTTCACATGAAACCTTTTGACCAATCTGTCAGCTTTCACTTCACTGGATTTCACCCAGGTGGCTTAGACAACGGGTATCCCTTCCATTGTACTAGGTACTGCAATTTCCCTTTAAAGATTCTAGAGTCAAGAATACGTTTCACTTCATAGTGGGTCTGTCCCGCAACTACGAGGGGCCCAGGTGCTTTCTTTGGAGGAGATCTTAAAATGGAGCCCCGATAAGGTTTCAACAAGCTACAATGGAAAACTGGATGAATTTTCCCTAAAAGTCTAGGGAGTTTTAGTTCTACTGTGACTGGGTTGACGATCCTTACTATGGGGAAAGGCCCCAAGAATTTTGGTCCCAATTTCTTGCTGGGCAATTTGAGGCGTAAATACTTAGTTGACAAATAAACCTTTTCCCCAACTTGGAATGTTCTTTGGGGAGCCCTCTTCCTATCAGCCTGCTTTTTATAGGTTTCAAAAGTCTTTTTTAAAGCAGTTTTTGTGTTTCTCCAAACTTCTTCCCACCCCCTCACCCACTGGTCAAGTATCTGGGAAGCGGAGGGTAACTGAGGATATTCAGGTATTGGGTTGAACTCTTTTCCTGTGGCCACTCTGAAAGGTGTGTAGCCAGTGCTGCTGTGCATAGAATTATTGTACGCCACCTCCGCAAAAGGGAGGAGATCAGTCCAGTTCGGGGGCTTGCTCACTATATAAATTATTCAGCCATTCAGATGCTTCTCCCTCTAGGTTGGACGCAATAACATTGACCATGGCACCTGGGTCCGGATAGAGATAGGCCCAGTGATTCAAGTGAGAATGCACTTGGTTGAGAAAAAAAATCAGCTTCTCTGGGTTCCCATCGAAGGTTGCTCTGAAAGGTGGTGCCAATACAGGCTGTTGCGGCCCCCACTGCGGCTGTTGGCCCCATCCTGCCTGTTGATCCACCGGCTGCTGAGCTCTCTGCTGCTGGCCAGCAGGGGCTGGTGGTGCCCCCTGCTGCTGTAGGCCTCTCATTGGTTGCTGGATGAGTGGGGGTTGTTGCTGAACCTCCCTCATCTGTGGGCCCATCAGCTGTTGCTCTCTTGGCTTCTGCACCACCCCAAGCTGTTGCAAGGCCTCTATTAGCTGTGCTATGCTCAGTTGCTGCTGATCATCTATCTGTGGGGGGGGGGGGGGGTGCCAATCTGCCCATTGCTGCAGAGACCTCAGTCTGGGATTCCCTTTGTCTTCAGGACTGCAGTCCCTGGTTGGGGAACCCAGGGTCTGATCTACGACGGAGGGGCTGTAGGTTTCTCTCTGCAGGAATTGATTTCTGCTTTTCACATCTGGGGTTTGAAATCTTTCCAGTGACTCACCCAAAGTTTGAGTAGCAGGCCATTCGTTAGCTCTATACCAATCTGCTTTTGAAGTCTTTGCTCCCAGCTGGGAGGTCTGCCAGAATTCATCTTCCCACAGCATGCTGTCTGTTGCTTCCCACTCTGGGTTATCAGTAGCTGCTGGGTCTTCAAGCAAACTCCCTTTTCTCATGATAGATTTTCTTCCCCTGAATCTTTACCAGCTCCTCTCAAGGTTAGAGGCAGTGGACAGAGTTCAGGACCCCAGGTCGTTTAGAAAGGATTGAGATCTTAGCATGATGTTATGGTTCCGGCTAATGAAACACTTCAAAGAACTTCCAGGCATTGATTTTCCTAAAAGTTATTTATTATGTTACAAAATGTCGGCACAGCATAACAAAGGTATGCTAAGATCTAAAATCCCCACTCACCGAGCAGTTATTTTGCTAGCATTTCCACTCCCTATTTTGCTGTCATGATTTACGTTCACCAATCAGTGTAAAGGGCAAAGGTTCCCTTCCTTTCTGTTTTCGTGGGCTTTTTCCCCCGCCCTCCTCTGCTCTGCATTAACTCTAAAAATACCAGACAGTTTTGCATATTTTGTCAAAGCACGAATATACAGTATTTGCAGCATTGACAATCAATACCTGGGAAGATACTGGAAAAGTTAATCAAAAATCAGATGTGCGAACATCCAGAAACAAATAAAGTTATAACTAAAAGCCATTGTGGATTTGTTAAAAACACATTGTGCCAAACCAATCTTATTTCATTCTTTGACAATGTGACTAAATTAGTAGACCAGCAAAATGCTGTGGACATAGTATACTGAGACTTCAGCAAGGCATTTGACAAAGTAGACCACAACCTACTTCTTGGTAAACTAGAAAAATGTGGGATAAACATAATCATGACCAGATGGATTTGTAACTGGCTGACAAACAGTACTCAATGAGTCATCCTTAATGGTACGACATCTACATGGAGGGATGTAAGCAGTGGGGTGCCACAGGGTTCTGTCTTAGGCCCAGTACTCCTCAATATCTTCATAAATGACTTAGATGAGGGAATAGAAGGGGAACTCATCAAATTTGCAGATGACACTAAGCTGGCAGGAATAGCCAACACTCCAGAAGACAAGCTCAGGATCCAAAAGGATCTTGACAGACTTGAACAATGGGCCCTATACAACAACATGAAATTTAATGTGGAGAAAAACAAGGTTTTACACTTAGGCAGGAAAAACCAAAGGTATAAGTACAGATTAGGCAAAATCTGGCTCAAAAACAATAACTGTGAGCGGGACCTTGGAGTCCTAGTGGATGATCATTTAAATATGAGTTAGTAGTGTGCGGCGGCAGCCAAAAAAGCTAATACAATCCTTGGTTGCATAAACAGAGGCATAGAATCAAAATCACGTGAAGTATTAGTACTGTTTTATAGATCCTTAGTAAGACCACATCTGGAATACTGCATCCAGTTTTAGTCACATTACAAAAAAATGGTGAGACTTTGGAAAAGTGCAAAGAAGAGCAACTAAGATGATTAAAGACCTGGAGACTAAAACATATGAAGAAGAAGGACTAGGGGTGACATGATAGCAGTATTCCAGTATTTGTGTAAGGACCCACTTCAACCTCACATCTTAAGAAAGCAGAACTCTTGGAGACGGTTTCTTCCAACAGGAACTTTTATTAAGAGTAGTTGATAGCAGGCATAATAGACAGGATCTGAGATTTCCCGCGCGGAGTGATAGATTAAGGTATCCCCAACTGTTTTCCCAAACAGCCCAGCACTGTTCCATTTCAGTGAGTTTCCTGGATGTGTACGCGCATGGTTGCAATACCCCTTCGTCGTTTTCTTGTTCCAAAACAATTTTTTATTAGTTTTCCATTTTACACCAACACAGCTTAAGAACCCACATGGAAACACGGTGATCCATTTTTTTTAAAAAAAACAAGCAATAACATAGTACATATATACCCAGTATTTCTTAAAGATTTCCCTCTCTATCTATATAGAATATTACGATCAAATTAATACATTTTCAAATGAATTCATTCATCACTATATCTAACCATCAACTACATTAATTAATAAAAATTTTAATCTATAAAACTACATTTCTTAAGAAAATTATAATCAAGTCAATATCTTTCTAAAACCAATTCATTCATTAATATAACATTTCATCCAAGTTATATAATTAAAAATAAACTAACATTCTCTGTCTATTTATGTTATTATAGGCTTATTAAAACATTTCTAAAACAAATTTTCATTGAATATGTCACTCTATATGAATTTCATTAATCAATAAAAGTTTACAAACTCATTATCCATCCCAAAAATCCTGTATCATGCTTTCTTAATTTTACAAATATTTAATCTTAAACTAACATATTCATTTATTATTCAGGTGCCCCAATTGTTTTTTTTTATTTAAGCATTATTAACTCCAAAAATAAATTCTTCTCTTTCTCATCAATCTTCTGTTGTTTTTCACTATGTCTCCAAATTTCCAATAATTAATTCCATCATTTCCCATATTTCAGTTCTTTTCTCATTATACCATCTCTAATAATAAAAACATATAAAGCCCTTTTAACAAAATCCAAGTCCAACTCAATCCAAATCGCTGTAAGGCCTTTACCACATTAAAATATTAAATCAGATTTAATATTTGTATCTTATTCTGGGTTTCTTTCTAGTCCAAACAGGTTTCCATAATTGGGCCTCCGCCTGCCACACTATACACTCCAAAAAGAAAGCTCCCCTTATACATTTTGTTAGATTAGTATAAAAGTTGTAATTAATCTGAATGACTCGTAGCAGAACATCATTTCCCCTTTCTTTTAACATTAAGTAAATTTCACTTAAAATCCTTTCTTTTATATTGTCCTCTTTAATCACATGTTTCTCTTCTTCCCATGTTTTTTTCTTTATCTCAAATTCAAATGGCGTCTGCAAACCAACTTGTCCTTCTGAAACAAGATCGTCCAGTTCCTTATCATAAGTCCTTTGTCCATTGATATCAAATATTTTTTCCAAAATCAATTGATTGTCCAACTGTGGATTTACTTCTTCCACCTCGATAAGCAGGGCACAAGCCTCTTGTGTATAAACTGATGTTTCACTTAGTCCTTGTCTTTTGCCTTGTCGAAACAAAGAAATCTCCTTTGAACAGGCAATTATCTTCTCCGTATTTTCCAAAATTTTGTCCAAAATATATTTATAAGTAATATCTTCACTGATTTCCTCCATCTTTATTATCTTTCAAATCCTTATCCTTTTAAAGGAGACTATATGTAAAAAATGATCACAATATCCATCTCCTCCCAGTTTCCTCGCCTTTTTCCTTTGTACAAAATAAAAGCTTTTCCAGCAAAGAAAAGGTAGCAAGTTCAATGAATAAATTTGTCAGAGTGTCTCTCAAAAAGTAATCAGATGTTCAATCCTTCCAGACACCATAAAGGTAAAAGCAGACAGTATTCTCCAAATATTATAAAAAACTTTCTTGAGGCTCCCAATCTCCAAAGATAAAATCAACAATAAAACAAAAATAAATTTAATCCTTTGTGCTTCTCTTCCCCCATTTAAAAAGCCGCTTTACCAGAAAAGGTAAATTCCAAAGAAAAAAAAAACTTTTCACAGGCATAAAGAAAATAGAGGTAAAAGGAAAGTCTCACCGAGTTCTCCACGGTGGGTCCATTTGCTTAGCTGATCTTGTGGCTTGTGGTTGGCGCAGCTAAATGATCGGCCATTTTACTGGCTGATCTTTACCCTGTCGGCCCAAAAGAGATACTTAGTGCACAGAGGATGCCGCAGCTCCTCTGCAACTATCTGAGACCCTCCTCAATGGAAGACGCTCCTCCAGAGTGTCTTTTCTACCCTCTAAGGAGTCTACCAGCAGGGGAAACTCGATCAGCTGCACCGCCGCGAACTGGAACCGGAAGGAAACTTTGCAACTGCTTCCTTGTGCGAGGTGGTGCTCATTCTAGTACTGCCCTGACCTTCTCGGGGTCCATTTCAATGCCCTGTGGGGATATGCGATAACCCAGGTAGTCTATTCTTTCCTGGTGTAATTCACATTTCAATAGTTTGGCATATAGGTGGACAGCTCGCAGTTTCTTTAAAACCACTCTGACTAGGTTGACATGCTCCTCTTTGAATTCGGTGAAGATAAGGATGTCGTCTAGATAAACCAGGACCCCCTTAAATAGGTGCTCCCTTAGTACTTCATTGATTAATTGCATAAATACTGCGGGGAGCCCTTGTAGTCGAAACAGCAAAACTTTGAATTGGTAGCATCCCATTGGGCAATTAAATGCGGTTTTCCATTTGTCCCCTTCCTTAATCCTAATGCGGTAATATGCTTCCCTTAGGTCTAGTTTAGTGAAAATTCTTCCTTTCGCTAGGTGGGATAACATGTCCTTCATGAGGGGTAGTGGGCATAAGTTACTTTCACTGATTGCATTCAGGGCGCGGTAATCCATGCACAAGCGCAAAGTGTCGTCCTTCTTCTCTCTAAAGAGGACCAGGGTGGCTACTTTAGGCTTGGCAGTTTCGATAAATCTCCTTTCTAGGTTTTTATTTATGAATCTTTCCATTTTCTCCTTCTCTTTAGGGCTCATAGAGTATAGTCTGGGCTTCGGGAGTTTTGCCCTGGGTTTGAATTCTATGGCACAATTCGTGGGTCAGTGAGGGGGGAGCTCATCTGCCCGTTCCTCACTAAAAACGTCAGCAAGGTCTCGGTATTCCTCTGGTATTTCGGGTAGCCCTTTTCCTCTCCCACCAATGCTTTCTCTGCTCCTGGGTTTGATAGGGCTCCTTGGGGTGTTAAGTTTGCATGATCCCCCTTTGGGAAATTGAGTTCTGCCATCCTCCAATTTACCCAGGGGTTCCATTTCTTTAGCCACTCCAGCCCTAGGATCACCGGGCATTCCATGCCTGGGGTCAGTACAAACGTTATGTCTTCCTCGTGGTTCCCCAGGGATAGGTAGATTGGTAAAGTGGCTAGGGTATCTGGCACCCCCCCTGCTATGGACCCATCTAACTGGCTGAACGAGATCGGTTGTTTCAGCCTCCTCACCGGGATGCCCAAATTCTCCACTAGCGTCGGGCTAATGAGGCAGCGGGTGCAGCCAGAGTCTATTAAGGCTTTACCTTTGACAGCTTTGGGTATGGAGGGAGCTAATATAGTCACTGTCTTGAGGATGGGTGCGATGGGTCCACTTACCAGGGGTTCACCCTCTGAGCTGTCATCCGAAGTGTCCACTGCCCCTGCGGTGTACGCCAGAGTTCCCTCCCCACGCTTGGCAGAGGGTGGGGACTCCACAGCCTCTGTTGCCCTCATGGTGGGTTCTCGTGGGTTGGCTGGGGAATTCCCTGATTTCCTGGGAAATCAGTCTGGGTTGCACTGAGGGGCTTTTGAGCGGCACTGCATGGCATGATGCCCCTCTCTCCTGCATTTGAAACAGCCCGTTGACTTCTTGGCTGTAGCCGGTGGTTTCGCTGGCTCGCACATCGGCTCAGGAGTCGAGCGGCCCCATGGTTTTCATTTGGTGCTACCTCTTCAGTAGGTTGATCTCTGCTTCCTCTGCCAGGATGTACCATTCGTCGAGTCGGCATGGGTCCCCTCGAGGCAGGCAAGCATCATACAGGTCGTAGTTTAGGCCATCTTTGAAGTGGCTAAGGAGGATGTCTTCTGGCCCATTCAGCGTGTTGGTGATGGCCTGGAATTCTTGTGTATATTCGGCTACCGGGCATTTGCCCTGCCTCACCATTTTGATTCTCTCACGGGCCTTTCAATCAGCCAGGGGGTCCTCAAATTGCCTTCTCAGAGAGGACATGAAGTGATTGAAGTCATAGAACTCTGGGGCATTGGAATCATGCAGGTTCACCATCCAGTCTGCGGCTGCCCCTGCCAGAGTGGATTGCATGATACGGATACGGGCTTTGTTGCTGGTGATGTCTCGCCCATATTCTTCCATGTAGCTAAGGACTTGGGTTAGGAAGAACCCCAAGCATTTTGACTCCCCCCTCAATTTTGTGTCCAGCGGTGGGAATCTTTGGATGGATCGGTGCCTTTGCCGCTGATGGTATTGTCTCCCATCCTGATCGCCATCTGCGGGTTGGCGGGGAGTGGGGGTTGCCGAAACAGTAGCTGGTGTCTCAATGGATGTCCCTGGGGCTACAGTTTCTGATTCCCCCTCATTGTCTCTCCGGTTGCAGCCCAAGGTGCTGGTGTGGCCCCAGGGTTCAGAGTTCTCTTCCATGAGAGAGCTGAGGGTTCTTTTCATCAGGTCAATAGCTTTCTCCAGGATCCAGTTTGAGTGCTGCACACAACCTCCTTCCTGTTCGCTAAGGTGCAGGGACTTCTCCATCTCTTGCTTCCATCCAGGTTGGTGGCTGCCCCGCCTCAGGGTCACCTTCCTCGATTTCTTTTCCCACTCGTATTTCTTGCCAACGCCCACTGATCACCAAGGTTTGTGGTCGCGTGTTTCCACCACTTCTTCTTCTGAGGAGTATGACGTCTCGGATCCCGACATCTGGCAGGGTCCCTGCCGGAGGGAGGGCTCCCCTTTCATGATGGGTTCTTCCTTCCCTGCCCCGTCATCCAACATTCTAGATTTTGCAAAGTCCCCTGGTAAGGGTCTTCCTTCCAGGTTGACTATTACTGCAGATCCTGTCTAATGTAAGGACCCACTTCAACCTCACATCTTAAGAAAGCAGAACTCTTGGAGACGGTTTCTTCCAACAGGAACTTTTATTAAGAGTAGTTGATAGCAGGCATAATAGACAGGATCTGAGATTTCCCGCACAGAGTGATAGATTAAGGTATCCCCAACTTAGACCTCAACCCATAGTCCACCCGTCCAGTATGGGACGGCCAATCCCCAGGTGTTAAGTCCATCGTGGGAAAGGGGAGATAACATTGGCCCATCTCCAGTTCATGCAGTGATGGTCAGCGGCTTCTTCACACCTTCCTCTGAGAGTGTAGAAATAAACCAGGCACTGGGTTACATTCCTTATTTCCTCCCTTGTTCTAACTGACAGTTTAGGAAGACAAAGTTCAGAGAAAGACATAGCGCAGGAAGCAATTCGTTACATTGTACCAGGCAGTGGACACAGCGGCAATAAACAAAGCAAAAGGTTACATTGTAGTGAATAGAGGAAGCGAAAGCCATAACTCTGGAGGCACATCCCCCCTCCCCTTTGGGAGTTTGGCAGAACCCAGGAAAAGGTGAGATTTGTTTTTAAGTCAGAGGGGACAGATAGAAATGAAATAGGAATGGGTTCTGACAATTTGAGAGGTTGCCACAAAGAGGAGGGGGTCAACTTATTTACCAAAGCACCTGTAGGTAGGACAAGAAAGAATGGATGGAAACTAATCAAGGAGAGAAGCAACCTGGAACTAAGGAGAAACTTCCTAACTGTGAGGACAATTAACCAGTGGAACAGCTTGCCTTCAGAAGTTGTAGGTGCTTCATCAGTGGAGATTTTTAAGAATAGATTGGACAGTCACTTGTCTGAAATGGTATAGGGTCTCCTGCTTGAGTAGGGGATTGGGTTAGAAGACCTCCAAGGTCCCTTCCAGCTCTATTCTGAAATGAAAATATCTGAGTTTTTCTACCTTCCCATCACTTCCTACCTCATTATGTGATTGGTTGTCTTGGGGTTTATGGTTGGGATCAGGTCCTGAACATCCTAAGTATTTGTCACCCTCCCCATTCAATTTTAGTTTAAAGCCCTTCTAATAAATTGAGCCAGTCATTTTCTGGATACGTTTTTCCCAGTTCTTGTGAGGTGGAGCCTATCCCTTGCCAGAAGCCCTTCATATACTGTAGGTAATGCAGACTATGCTCTAGGAACCCAATGTTCTCTTGGCAGCACCAACTCTTAAGCCAGTGGTTTATTTCTAAAATCCTTTGTTCCCTCATTGGATGTTGAGCTTTCATTGGAAGTACAGATGAAATTCTCTCACATGTGCTATTTTTCAAAAGGCAGCTGGGCTGTTTTTTCCTTGAGGAAGAACAAAACATTTCATTTCTCATCCAAGAAACTTCACCAGTTGTGATGGCAGGGGGGATAGAAGGATTGTACTGACAGTTGAGACCGGATGATGGGGGAATGGGTGGATAGGTTCTGACCCGAAGGTAGGGGGGATGCGAGGATTTCATTTCTTTGCAGTCATCTTGTTAGCAAACTCCTGCCTTCAGGGTCACTCGAATCAGAGAGCAATTGGTTGTGGAATCTACTGCTGCAAGGCCTTTGTTGTAGACAGGAGATAGGTGGTGTCTTATCCCTCTCCCTCTGTTGAGAGAGAGCTGCTCAATGTTAACATAAATAGCCTCTTTTACCCCTCTTTCAAACCAATGATCTGTCAAACACCAGGGAAACCATGAGTTTCAGGCAGTTCAAATGACTATAAAGATTTCCTGGCCCCTCTTCTGTTTAATTTATTCTTATCCGACCTGGCCTCTTACATTGCACGCATTGAGTCCCATGCCCCAAAGTTGCTAAATATGAAGATTCCGCTTCTTCTTTATGCTGATGATGTGGTCCTTCTATCACAATCAAGGCTCGGTCTAAAAAGATTACTTTCTGCATTTGGGTCCTACTGCGCTGAGAACCATTTGTCTATTAACTATGACAAATCCAAAGTATTGGTGTTCTCTAGAGCACAGAAATCATACAACTGGGCTATCAATGGTAATGTTAGGCAGGTTTTCCATTTTAAGTATTTAGGTATTCAATTTCAGAATACTGGTGCTTGGACTAAACATCGAACCCAGGTGCTGAATTCGGCCTCCTGTAGCCATCAGCAGATTATAAGATTCTTTTTTACCCAAGGAGGCCAGTTTACTCCTTCTGCTCTGTGTATATATAAAGCCAAAACCCTGGCCCAAACTCTTTATGGAATTCCCATATGGATACGAGGCTTCAAGGATTGTATTGAAAGAACCCAGGCTGTTTTTCTTAGGAAACTTCTGGGTCTTCCTCCCTGTGTTGGATTTGCTTCGATGTACTGGGAACTGGGCATTCATTCAGTCGAATGCATGGCGTGGATTAACACCTTTAAATGGTGGTTTTCGGTGCTCTTTTCGGCAGTCCCTGGTAGCTACCTCTCCCTGGTGTTTGCTGATTCTCATACTTCTTGTTGGGAGAGGGAGCTGACAAAGAAACTCCACTTGCTAGGTTTTACAGGGGATGCTCTGGGAGATTATGGTTTCAAGGACGCCCAGTTTAGGGTAGTCCAACGGCTTGTGGACATAGATTTGCAATACTTAAGAGCCAGAGCCAACAAAACCTTCTCCCCTTTGATCTTCAGCCATTCTAATAATTATGGATTGAGGATGGCTTCATATTTCTATACTCTAACCATCCCCAAGTATAGAAGAGTCTTTTCCCTAGCCAGTTTCAATGTCTTGCCCTCAGCACTACTCTACGGGCGATTCAAGAGGCTCCTGTTTAGTGAGCGACTATACCCCTGTGATAGGGCTGAAGTTGAAACTGTGGAGCATGTCTTATCATACTGCCCTATGTATAACACAGCCAGAATTAAATTATTGTCTCTCCTTGGAATTGATCCCTCTGGTTCTAATGTTAGTAATTTGGCCTTATATTGTCTAGGGGATGGCTCCTCCTATATTGCTTCTCAGGTTTCTAAATTTCTTTTAAGAGCTGTAACTATTAGAGGAGAACGATGTAATTTCCTTTAGCCAAGGCTTCTGGTGTTAATTGTTTGTGATTATATTTTTCTTGTGTTTTCTTTTGTTGCACTTGCATTTTGGTCTGTGACCGCAAAATAAAATTATAAGACTATAAAGATTTAATGCAAGCTTAGGCTCTCTACAAAAATCTGAGCTACTAACAGTCAAGGGAAAAGAGCAGGAATTAAGAAGACATTCAAGGTGGGCTGGACTTAGATCTCTTGTGGGTGCACAGGGACTTGGGACTTATAACATGTTTGCCCACTCCCTTGGGCTCAGTCTGATAATCTCCTACATTAGAAGTCCCCAACCTTTTTGGCACCAGGGACTGGTTTCATGGAAGACAATTTTTCCATGGACCGGGGGGGGGGGGGGGGGAGGTTTCAGGATGATTCATTATATTTATTTTAAATTTTCTAAATAAACAAACAAATAAATAATGCACTTTATTTCTGTTATTATTACATTGTATTAGATTAGACCAGTGACTTTCTGCTTTTAAGAAAGTGGGAAGGAAAAGAGACAATCCTAAACTCAGCCTTCCAGGAAAACAAACCAAAGACCCAGCACATTGAGGAAGTGCTAAGAAAACCATTGAGAGAGAGGGGGGGGGGGAGAGAGAGGGCGAGCACTGCGCAAGCCCGGTGTCAAGGTTCCGACTAATGAAACACTTCAAAGAACTTCCAGGCATTGTTTATCCTAAAAAGCCTTTATTCCTGTGTAACAGAGTGTCGGCACAGCATGGATGGATGCCAAGATCTGAAATCTCCACCCCAGAGTAGTTATTTTGCTAGCATTTTCCCTCACTCTTTTGCTGTCATAAGTCACGTTCTCCAACCAGCGTGGGGGGCAAAGGTTCACTTCCTTCTGAAGCCCATGTAATTACTCTCTACACATTCTTTCTCCCCCCTCCCAGCCTCATCTGAATTAACTCTAAAAGTACCAGACAGTTCTGTATATTTTGTCAAAGCAAGAATATTCAATATTAGCAGTGTTGACACCCAGCAGCCTTGGAAAAGGTGCAGATGAGAGAGGGATTCCCTTGGAGACACAGTACTTAAGGGGAAATGTAGCTTCTCCCCTCCCCCCTCCCCCATTGCAAGCTGGGTAGGAGCGCACTTAGCTTGCAAACTTGAGAGCTGCACGAAGAAAGGAGCATGAACACACACACACACACACACACACACACACCAAATTAAACCACTAAAAGCAGGCAGGAAATTGCCAAAACATGAGGCACCTGGAGCACCATCAAAACAAAAGCAAAAAACTCAGTGGTCTTAGAAAAGGTGTAAACGAGAGAGAGATTCCCTTGAAGACGCAGTGCTTAAAGTGAAAGGTAGCTTCTCCTTGCCCCTATTTGCACCCTGAGAAAGCACCCTCACAAACACATACCTTGGGGGGGATCCCCCTCCAATGAGATTTTGGGGAAGCCCCTGATTGCAAGCTGGGCTAGTGCACACTTGCCTTGCAAACTTGGAGACTTGCGCGAAGGGAGCACGAGCCCAGCTGGGGTGCCAGGAAGGGGAGAGGAGAAAAGTGAGGAAGAAGAGGAGGAGGAAGAAAAAGTAGCAGGAGGGAGAGGAAGCAGGAAGAGGAGGAGGAGGAGGCAGAAGAAAAGAGAGCACAAGAAGCAGGAGGAGAAAGAGGAGGAAGGACGCTGAGTTCAGATGTTGCAAGCCAGTTGCAAGTGCAGCTGCTGGAGAACCTTTGCACTGAGCAAGCCGGCTTCTGCTCTGCCTCTCTCCTGCCCCTGCCCAGACCCCTGCAGACTCGCCGCATGCCTCCAGCTGCACGGCCCAGTTCCTAACTGGCCGTGTCCCTGTACCGATCCACAGACCAGGGGTTGGGGACCCGTCCTACATCACCCATCCCTCCATCCTGGGGCCCCTTTTCTTCCATGGGTTCTTCTATGCTGCTTTTCCCTTCCAGCATTGTGTCTTCAAGGTCTGAGTTCTCATGGAAATTTGGCAAGGGCGACAGGGAGGCCATCTCAAAGTAATCCTCCTCCCACTTCTCTGCAGGTGAGCCAGGTGGTGGTTGCTGTAACATATAAACATTGTTAGAGGTTCCCTACCTTAACCTTCCCAGGAATTGAAGGCCAGATGTGGAAGGCCTATTGTAGGTAAGTCTCCCTCCTCCCCCCAGAGGAATGCAGAGGGTCTGGTTCATCTCTTCCTCAATAGGTTCCTCTGGTGAAACTGGGAGGGGCACTGGTAAATTTGGTTGGCCTTGGCTTGTCAGAGTGAGGCAGAATGGAAAATGCCTACTCATAGTAATGGAAAAAACATACTCATAGTAGCAGAACACATTAGTAGAAGCTTCCTTGCTTTGATGTTGTAAGTTCGAGGAAAAGGGAACTTTCCTTCACGTAACAATTAGCTGTGTGACCTTTGTGCTAGTTATTTACTGTAATGCAGTGTTTCTCAACCTTGACAACTTTAAGGCATGTGGACTTCAACTCCCAGAATTCCACAGCCAGCATTGCTGGCTGTGGAATTCTGGGAGTTGAAGTCCAGATGCCTTAAAATTGTCAAGGTTGAGAAACACTGCTGTAATGGAACATATTGTAAGAAAGGTACTGAAAGTCAACTGAAAGTCACAGATGGTGTAAGATAATATCCTTATAGAGAAATATAGTATGATAGCCAATTATATAAACTTCTCCTTTTCCCCCTCCTGCTATAGCTGATAAGGGTAACGCCTCAGGCGAGGCTAGGGATGCAAACGGGATAAAACTAATGCCCTGGGTGTAGCCCGGGGTTCAGAATTTGTCATGCGAATGCTCTGAAGCTTTGCGCAAATAAACCTGTTTCTCCAACCCTTCATGGTCTTGTCTTCTGAATACATATCAAGGAATTCTACTACAATTATCTGGTGAGCCAGCCAGGAGATAAGGAGTCTTGGGACTCTCTGGAGGGCTCACCCCATTGCCAGGGGCCCGTCGTGTTAGAGGGAACATCCCAGGCGCCATCGGACCTTTACTCCGAGGGACTTCCCTGTGGTGCAGGGCTCTGGCGGTGGCGGTTGGCCTCTCTAAGAACCACAGGTGAAGGGAAAGGAGACCAGGAAACTTTACGGCCGGCCGAAGGACAGAGGATTCGCCTGCAGGCAAGTATTGGATGTGGAAAGGTCCCTCCCTGTAAGCAGGGATGGAGGAGAGTGTCAAGACTGCTAACATCGTATGTTCTTGCTTACCATATATGAAGAAGCAAACCTGTTTTATTTAGCCGAGCAGCATTTCTAGAGTTAAGACAGATAGCAGTAGGTTAAGGGGTGGGAAAGTATGCAAGTCAACCATAACAATGTCTGGGCACAGTGTGGCCAAGGTCAGCTCAGCTGCACCGGGAGGGGCACCTCACGGTTCACATTAATTGGAGAATGTGATTGATGACTGTAAAATGAAGGAGTGAGTTATGCTTTGTTACAGATGCTTGGGGGAGGGAGGATTCAGTTTCTGGCTTAACTTTGTTAGTGCCGAAGCTATGCAGAATAATAAAAGATTCTTTTAGAGGAAAAAGCCTCAAAATTCTTTGAAAATCTGCTTTCTTTCGGAACCATGTCAGAGAGGACTGATCACCCTCTCTTTGGAATAAGGTGGGAGGAGTGTTGTGAGTGCTTGATGCGAAAGATTACTGCGGTTCCCAAAGTTGACTGTGAGTGTCCAGCACCCTGGGCCAGTAAAAACTGAGTGGTGTTCGCAGTTCCCATCGGAGACCGTGCTCATCCGGCTCCCTGGGTTGAACGTGAACAAGTGGAACCCCAGTGTTATCCCGAGTGGAAGGACCCCTTACCTTCTTCTCATCCCATTTTCCTCAGTTGTCTTGTCTGGTGCCCTGGGAGGGTTATGGGGGGTGGTGGAAATTTGCCCCTTACTCCATTGGGGTGTATGTTGAAGCATTTTAGTTCTGCTTATGTGACTCAGGACTATGGTATTAAGTGGAGCAGGCAGAGGTTGAGGATCCTCTGCGAGGTAGAGTGGCCAAGCTTTAACTTAGGCTGGCCTGACACGGGGACATTAGATCCCTCTGTTGCTTTAAAGGTACATCAGCTAGTGTTCTACCCCACGCTAGGACACCCAGACCAAGCCCCCTATATCGATGTGTGGCTTGGCTTGTTGCAAAGACCTCCACCTTGGATCCAGAAATGCAAAACAGAACAGTACAGACTCCTAGTATCATGTACCTTGACACCCCAAAAGGCTAAGAGGTCGATCCCAGTTCTACCTAGTTGCCCGGAAGAACTGCTGCATCCACCGCCGTATGTACCCCCGCAAGGACTGGGGGGAGCTTCTTTAACAGCAGCCTCGTCATTGTCCTCAGGGTCCATGTGGTGTTTGGACCAGCTGTCCCCTATGTTAAAAAGTTCCAAAGATAGGACAAGCCGGCATCTAGCCATATCCCAACAAGATGCCCGGGATCAATGGACCCAAGCTGGACCTTTGCCAAAAGGAGCTGAGGGGGGGCCCGAGGCAGAGGGGGAGCTGGCAAGACCGCAAACAGAGGACAGAGAAATAGAGGAACCGATAGCCGAATGGACCAGGGCAAAGACTGAGCAAGCGTCTTTGAACGCCCCCCTTAGACAGGTTGATCAATTGGTTGTCAGTAAGGACAACCCGGCAGACACAGCTACAGCTCCTCTATTCCAACATGTGCCTTTTACTACATCAGACCTCCTTAATTGGAAATTTCATTATGGCCCCTTTAGTGAGAAACCAAATGAAGTGGCAGATTTGGTGAAGACCATTGTGGACACCCACAACCCTACCTGGATGGATCTGCAACAGCTCATGGGGACTTTGTTTAATCCTGAGGAAAGGGAAAAGATTAGGATAGCAGTGTTGAAAATCGTGAAGCCTGATCTACCACTGCTTCGTTCTCTTGAAGAGCACATTGAGCAAAGATTCCCTTCCAAGGACCCCTCATGGAATCCATATAGAGACCTCCGGGATCTACAGGCTTATCAACAGTTAGTGGTACAGGCAGTTCGTGCAGCAGGGAAACCATCTGTTAATATGTCCAAACCATCCTTGGTAACACAAGAAGCCACCAAGAGTCCAGAAGCATTTTATACTCAGTTGCTTGAAGCCTACCAAATGTATACTCCCATTGATCCAACAGAGCCCAAAAATGCTCAAATGCTTGCCATGGCCTTTATCTCACAAAGTGCCCCCGATATCCGTAGGAAGTTGCAAAGGCTGGAGGGAGCTCTGGGAAAGCCTATGAGTGAACTGATGGAAATGGCCCGAAAGACTTTTGTTAATAGGGAAAAGGAGGAGGAGAAGAAAAAGGACCAGAAAATGCAGAGGAAGGCTGAATTACTGGCTGTCGCTATGATGGGGGTGCCAAGAGGAAGGGGAGGTGGCAGAAGTAGGGGAAATGGAATGATTTTAGGACGAAACCAGTGTGCCATATGTAAAAGAGAAGGGCACTGGAAGGGTGAGTGTCCGGAAAGAGATAGGGATGAAGAACAAGGAGGGGGAAGAGGCAGGTTTCTGAAGAGCTACAGAGGTGGCCCAGGGAGAGGCCAGGGAGGGAGAGGTAGAAGAGGAGGATTTTCAAGAACTCCCCTCATAGGCCTGGCAGAAGTGGAGGAATGGGACTGAGACCGACCGGGATCAGCCCGCCTCCTGGAACCTGTGGTCAGTCTAACAGTAGGAGGCAAACCTATTCCCTTCCTTGTGGATTAGGCAACACCTGTATCCCAGACCCCCGGCACAAGCCATCCAAGAAGTGATAGACTTATATTTAGCCCATCACATTCTAGTCCCTGCAGAATCAAAATGGAATACTCCAATCTTGCCGATTCCGAAGGGAGAAGGTAAATACTTCCCCGTACAAGACCGGCGGATCGTGAATGAGGCCACAGTCACAATACATCCAGTGGTACCAAATCCCTATGTTATTTTAGGACTGATTCCCCAAATGGTTAAGTGGTTCTCAGTGATCGACTTGAAAGATGCTTTCTTCACGATACCTATACATGAGAAGAGCCAGTACTTACTTGCTTTTGAGTGGGAAAATCCAGTGTCAGGAAGAAAACACCAGTATGCCTGGATGCGATTGCCCCAGGGATTTAAGAACTCCCCAACCCTTTTCGGGGCTGCACTGGGACAGATTTGGAGGACCTGGATATCCCTTACCCAGATGTCGTGTTGCAGTATGTTGATGATTTATTGGTCACGGGCCAGACAGAAGATGACTGTTGGCAGAATACCTATGAGTTGCTTCATCATTTGCAAGACTGGGGTTACAAGGCATCCCGGAAGAAAGCCCAATTGGTAGCAATAAGAGTTAGATATTTGGGATATGACATAGAGGAAGGAAGGAGAACTCTTGGACATGAGAGGAAGGGGGCCATCTGCCAGCTGCCTGTACCGAAGAATAGGAAAGAGTTAAAAGGATTCTTGGGTGCTGCTGGCTTCTGCCGAATATGGATCCCTAATTTTAGTTTAATAGCAAAATCTCTATATGAGGCAACAAAGGGGGGTGATAAAGAACCGTTGCAATGGGAAAAACAGGAAAATAACAGTTTCACCGCTCTCAAGGAGGCTCTAATGCGTGCCCCTAGTTTAGGGCTACTGAATTTGGAGAAGCCGTTTCAGCTGTTTGTAGATATGAAGCAAAATGTGGCAGTAGGAGTTCTTACCCAGAAAATAGGAACATGGCATCATCCTGTTGTTTATCTGTCTAAGCAGCTTGACAATGTAGCAAAGGGTTGGTCTGCTTGCCTTAAAGCTATTGCTGAAACAGCATTGTTAACACAGGAAGCTAATACATTAACATTTGGACAGGAACTAGACATTTATACTCTGCATGCCCTCAAAGCTGTCTTGGAAGCAAAGGGACATTTATGGCTGACCAACCCACGCATGTTAAAGTATCAAGCCTTGATAACACATAACCCAATGGTTACATTAGTACAATCAAATGCACTGAATCCTGCCACGTTACTGCCTGAACCAGACATAGAAACCACACATAGTTGTGTTCAGGTCATTGAGGAAACATATGCCAGCCGCTCCGATATGAAGGATGTTCCCCTTTCCGATCCCGATTTTACAATATATACAGATGGAACTAGTTTTGTGCAAGAAGGAACTCAGAAGGCAGGATATGCTGTAGTGACTTTGGAGGATGTATGGGAAGCTGAGCCCCTCCCCCCAGGCACAAGTGCTCAGCTGGCAGATTTGCATGCATTAACTAGAGCTCTGGAGTTGGTGAAAGGAAAATGCATTAACATTTATACAGACTCCAAATATGCCTTTCTGACAGTGCAAGTCCATGGAGCATTATATAAAGAAAGAGGTCTTATAACTGCAGGAGGAAAGGACATTAAGCATGGATCTCAGATATTGCGTCTACTGGACAGTGTGTGGGCACCCAGGGAAGTAGCCGTAATGCACTGTAGAGGGCATCAGAAGGGAGTATCAGATATTCAGCAGGGAAATAATAAGGCAGACCGGGAAGCTTGTATAGCAGCACAAAAGACATTAGCTGTGCAGACAAATTACCTAGCTGCGTGTGTCCCAAAAGGGCAAGAGCAAGTTAAACCAAGCTACTCCCTGGATGATTTGAAGCAAATAGAGGCGCTTGAAGCATGGCAAGAAGATGGTTGGTGGATCCTGCCAGACCAACGAGTCTTTATTCCAGGATATATGGCATGGGATGCAGTGCAACAGGTCCATAGGCAACTGCATCAGGGGAAGACTGTGTTGGCAAATGCCTTGCAATGGGAGGTTTATATTGACAAAATACACAGCATTGTAGCAAATGTTTGTGCTAGGTGTGAGATATGTGAGGCTAACAACCCAAGACAAGGACCCCGACTGCCTCAAGGACACCAACCCAGGGGAAATTACCCCTTTGACTCTCTGATGATTGATTTTACTGACATGCCACGTTCAGGTCCCTATAGAGCAATGCTAGTTATAGTATACACATACACTGGGTGGCCAGAGTGCATCCCGACAAGGACAAAAAAAGCAACTGAGGTCGCAAAAGCCTTGCTCCACATTATTATTCCCTGGTATGGGCTGCCATCTAGAATCTCTTCAGACAATGGTCCTGAATTCATCCATAGAGCCACCCAAAAGATAGCTGCTATGTTAGGGATAACATGGAAGCTTCACTGTAGTTTCCATGCTCAGTCGGGAGGAAGGGTGGAGAGAATGAATAAAACCATTAAGGAAAAATTGGCAAAAATATGTCAGGAAACACAGCTCAAGTGGCCAGACGCTTTAAACATGGCCCTGGTTGCAGTACGGTGTGCCCCACAACGGGGGCTGCTTGTATCACCATTTGAATTATTATATGGTAGAGTCCCTAATTTACTCAGATGAAATATCCAGAATACTGGACAAATGTTGTGATTCCGTGCCAGCCTGTGCTCCCAACAGCTGAGTCTGAGGAATCTGAGGAGGAGGTGGAGGAGGCATTTGAAGGGCCATCAGGGGCAGAGGGAGGCTCTGATGAATTACAGGACTCACGGTTTGATGCAGAGCCTGGGCCCTCCAGTCGTGTTCCTGATGAAGCTCAGCTGTGTGAGGAGAATGAGTCAGACTCAGAGGACTCACACCTAATGGACACGCTAATTGATGCACGCACACATCGTCAATTAGAGAGAGTAAATCAGCAGCAGTTAATACGGCAACTCCAGGGTAAAAGGAGAAGGCACTGAGAGGCAAAGCCTTGGGACTGCTGTATAAAGGGAGGAGGTGTGGGTGGTGCTGGTTGCTGAAGGCAACCATTTGCAAAGTACTTCTTTGGATCCTGGTCTGTTCATCTTGCTTGTGACTACTCTTCTGTTTGCATCGTGTTTCCTGTGGACTATTTCCTTCATTTGGATTGAGTTTTGCTGTTTGTGTTTTGGACTATTTGGCAGGTTTGTCACCCATATTAAAAGGGGTTTGTTTTGTTTTAAAATCTCCAGCCTATTTTATCAACAGGGGTTTGGTCCTTGTGCCATTAACAAGGACGGCTATAGGCTGGGATACAACAACAGGTGGCAGATATGGTTAAATTGAAACAACTACAAGCCCTTAACGCAGTAATCCGGAGATTACAGCAGTATGTGCTGTCCTGTAGACCCCAGGTGCTCATCACATCCACTCATAACATACATCCGGGACAGGAGGTCTGGGTGAAGGACTGGAAGAGGGAGGTTTTGAGCCCAAAATGGAAGGGCCCATATACTGTTGTTATGATTTCTCCCCTTGCTGTTAAGGTAGCGGAGATCAAATCCTGGATCCACTGGTCCCGAGTTAGGCTAGCTGCCCCTGCCCACTGGAAAGTAAAGAGTGACCCTACACACCCTCTTAAGCTAACTTTTCACCGCAAAGGAAGGAGCCTCTCCCCTTCTGGTGACGCTCTGGAAGCTGTCCCTCTATGAATGGGTGAGGTGAAGAACAACCCTGCAGGTGTTACTCCGGAAGCTAATACTCGACGCACGGGCAACAAAAACAACCTACCCTGGAAGCTGTGATCGCGCAGCTATAGTTAGATTTCTCTAAGCATTGGTAAAGTTGTCAAGGTTCGGAACACCATGGAGCCCAGCCAAAGGATGAGAGAAACTGCCTGTATTAGAAAGGGCCTCATGCCAACTATTTGGTTGGTAGTAACACTGTTGCTGATTAGTATTGTCATTAACTCTCTGTACCTGTATAAGGTGATAATTGTTGAAGGAATTGGGAAAGATGGTGGGGATGTACAGGATGCACTTGATGATCTGAATATGGGAGATGCCTTCACTCCTGCCCCCACTCTGAATCCCCAAGAGCTGTATGAAGAGAGTGTCAACACTGCAAATATTGTATATTCTTGCTTTGACAATATGCAGAACTGTCAGGTATTATTGGGGTTAATACAGAGCAGAAGGGGGGTGGGGGTAAAGCCCAGGAGAGAAAGAGGAAGGAAACCTTTGACCTTCACACTAATTGGATAATGTGATATATGACAGCTAATTTAGGGAGGGAACATGCTGATAATTTAACTGCTCAGAGGAAGAGAACTTAGATCTTAGCATAAACTTCATTATGCCTGTGCCGACATTTTGAAACAATAAAAGACTATTAGGGAAATCAATGCCTGGAAGTTCTTTGAAGTGTTTCATTAGCCAGATGTCAAGACTGCTAACATCGTATGTTCTTGCTTGCCATATATGAAGAAGCAAACCTGTTTTACTTAGCCGAGCAGCATTTCTAGAGTTAAGACAGATAGCAGTAGGTTAAGGGGTGGGAAAGTATGCAAGTCAACCATAACAATGTCTGGGCACAGTGTGGCCAAGGTCAGCTCAGCTGCACCGGGAGGGGCACCTCACGGTTCACATTAATTGGAGAATGTGATTGATGACTGTAAAATGAAGGAGTGAGTTATGCTTTGTTACAGATGCTTGGGGGAGGGAGGATTCAGTTTCTGGCTTAACTTTGTTAGTGCCGAAGCTATGCAGAATAATAAAAGATTCTTTTAGAGGAAAAAGCCTCAAAATTCTTTGAAAATCTGCTTTCTTTCGGAACCATGTCACCAGAACCATAACAACATGCTAAGATCTCAATCTTTTTCAAACGACCTGGGGTCCCGAACCCCATCCACTGCCTCTAGGCTTGAGAGGAGCTGGTAAAGATTTGGGGAAGATCTCATTATGGAGAAAGAAAAATTGCCTGAGGCCAGCCCCCTGGCTGCAACAGTTTCCCGGGGGGGGGGGGGGGGAAGCGACAGCCAGCAAGCCAGGGGAGAGAGGAATCTGGCAGATTTCCCAGCTGAGAGCAAAGACTTCAAAAGCAGAAGGGAGAGATAACAGAGTTGTGGGTGAGTCACTGGAAAGATTTCAAAACTCAGAGATGAAACCCAGAAATCAATTCCTACAGAGAAAAGCCTATAGCCCTTCCATTGCAGATGTCCCTGCCAGGGACTCCAGCCCTGAAGAGAGTGGGAATCCCAGTCTGAGTCCTTTGCAGCAATGGGGAGATTGGGTTCCCCAGCAGGTGGCTGATCCATGTCCTCTGAACTTGCCACACCTAACAGAGGCCTTGCAATGCCTTGGGGTGGTACAGAAGCCAGGAGATCAGCAGCTGGTGGGAGAACAGCCACAGCAAGGAGATTGGCCACAGCACCCAAACGTGCAACCCCTGGGCATAAATCTGCAGCCAGGATGGGGCCAACAGCAACTGAGGGCACCACAAGCGCGGAGACTAGACCAGCAACCAGGGTGGGGCCAGCAACAACAGCCCCAGTGGGGGCCACAGCAGCCTGTGTTCGCACCACCCTTCAAAGCAACCTTCAATGGGGACCCAGAGAAGCTGATTTTTTTCCTCAACCAAGTGCGTTCTCACTTGAATCGCTGGGCCTATCTCTATCCAGAACCAGAGGCCATGGTCGATGTCATTGCATCCAACCTGGAGAGAGAAGCATCTGAATGGCTGAACAATCTATATAACGAGCAAGCCCCCGAATTGGAAGATCCCCACCTCTTTCTCTTTGGCCTCAAGGCAGCAGGACAAATTCACAAAATAAAACAAGCCGGGACGCCTGCCCTGGAGTACATACGAGAGTTCCGCAAGATAGCAGGCCGAACAGAGGGGTGGACTGAACAATCCCTGATTCAATACTTTGTCGAGGGATTAGACCAGTGGTTCTCAACCTTTTTAATGCCACGACCCCCAACCGGTCGTAAGTCGAGGACTACCCAACCAGGCATAAGTCGAGGACTACCCAACCAGGTGTAAGTCGAGGACTACCCAACTGGTTGTAAGTCGAGGACTTTCCCTGCCCGGGAGCACCGCACATGCATGGCGCCGCTCCCTGCGCCGGCCGAGGCGTAGCTGGCAAGGGGCAGTGACGGCGCAGGGCGACCACCGGCTGGGCTACCAGCTGGCCCAGCCCAAGGGAGGTAAGGTACCCACCAGGCCCCACGCATGCCAGCAACCCTCCCTGCGCCCGCCGGCCTCCCACCTCCCACCCCTGGCCCTCTTTTACTTACATTTTTAGTAGTTGATCAGGAGGGAGGGGTGGAAACTTCCAGACAGCTCGCCTTCGCTGCAGACAACTTGCAGCAGCATTTGTAGAATGGAACTTTTGGCGGGCTCATCAGGACAGAGACAGCCTGGACAATTCCTATTGGCTTTTGAAAGCCAATAGAATTAGACTCTATTCAAGAGAGTCTATTCTATTGGCTTTCAAAAGCCAATAGAATAAAAGGGAGTAGCACAGCTAAGGAAAAGGGGGAAAAAATGGCAGACTGCGTTGTTCGGTGACCCCCGTGAAATGATCGTTCGACCCCAAATGGGGTCGCGACCCACAGGTTGAGAACCGCTGGATTAGACAATCACCTCTCTCAGGCCTGCATCTATCGAGAAGTACCTGATCGGCTACAGGAGTGGTACCAGACAGCCGTGAAGCTAGATGTTAAGCTCTCTTGCTATAAAAAGCCTCCCCCACATGAACCCGAGCAGCAACCAGAGCTACCCGGACAGCAATCACCCCCATGAAAGCCTTCAACTACTGCAATGACTGAGAGACCCAGACCACCTACACACCCTTCCTTCAAGTGTTTCCGGTGTGGACAAGGAGGACATCGAGCGGCCACCTGTCCAGTTCCCTACCCCCAACTGCAAAGCAGACCAGAACCAGCAATGCAAAAGAAACCTGCTCAGCAGCTAAAGAGAGAAAAATCCAACTGACTCATGCAGGAACCTGTCGCCCAGATTACACACCCCCACACAGGAGGACGCCAGGACTCCGGGTGGACCCACCCCTGCTCTACCCTCCTTTGACAGCGACGATGAAGGAGAGAACGACCCGATGGTGAGTCGACAAATCCCGCCTTTTTCACTGGCCACCAAACTCTTAATCCCTAAGTCTGGGGCACAAATGGACTTGAACATACTAATTGATTCGGGATGCACCCGCTGCATTATTAGTCTGGCGTTTGCCATGAAAATGGGCATACGGGCAAAACAGCTTTCCAAACTGGTGAGGTTTGAGCAAGCCGATGGCTCCCTGATGGGAGGGACTTTTGTCACACAATGAACCGAGCCTTTACGCCTAGAAATAGGTGCACACTGGGAGTTTATTCGCTTCCTGGTGTCTAGAAAAATGACTGAGCCAGTGATCCTAGGGCTAGCCTGGTTAGACAAATGGAAGCCGTTTATCTGGTGGGAGAAAGGAATGAGAACTGTGAGACTACCTATAGGGCCTGATCCCCCCATTGATTCAACAGATGTTGCTGGGCATCTTAGGCCACCCAATGAGCGAGCGCACATGGCCGCCTCACTGCCTCCAGGCGAACCAGTCATCCCCAAGGAATACTGGGACCTGGCGGAGGCATTTAGTGAAAAAGAATGTGATGCCCTACCCCCTCACAGACCCAATGACTGCTCCATCGAACTGGTGCCCAAAGCCAAACTCCCACGACCGAGAATGTATGCTATGTCCCCCCTCAAAATGGAGGAGATGCAGCGATACATGAACAAAAACCTAGCGAGGGGGTTTATTGAACGGGCCAAATCTACCGTGGGAGCCCCTGTGTTGTTCAAAGAGAAAAAAGATGGGTCCCTTCGTCTCTGCGTAGACTATAAGGGTCTCAACACTGTGAGTGTGGAAAATAAATACCCCCTCCCCCTCCTAAAGGATTTATTGACCCATCTGGCTAAGGGGAGTGTCTTCACTAAGTTAGACTTAAGAGAGGCATACTACCGGGTGAGAATAAAAGAGGGAGACGAGTGGAAAACTGCCTTCAACTGTCCTATGGGGAGCTATCAGTTCAAAGTCATGCCATTTGGACTACAGGGGGCCCCAGCTGTATTTATACAGTTGATTAATGAGGTCCTACATGATCACTTGTACAAAGGGGTTTTCGTGTATCTTGATGATATCCTGATATACAGCACGAATATGACTGATCACATAAAGCTGGTGAGAGAAGTGTTAAAGAAACTATTGAATGCCAAGCTTTATGCCAAATTGTCGAAATGTGAATTTCACCAAACCCGATTAGACTATCTTGGCTACAGAATTTCCAATGAGGGTATTGAAATGGATCCAGCCAAGGTGAAAGCTATAATCGAATGGCAGCCCCCAAGGACTCGCAAACAGCTCCAGAGCTTTCTGGGTTTTGCCAACTTTTATCGTCAATTCATCCCCTCTTTTGCCGAGATTGCCCTACCTCTTACAGAACTACTCAAAACAGGCAAAGGAGGAGGGAAGCCACGACCAGGCCAACCACTAGCATGGCCAATGGGCTGTCAAACAGCTTTTGAGAATTTAAAGAGACTATTTGCTGCTGAACCGGTTCTATAGCACCCCTGCCCAGGGGAACCCTTTGTGATTCAAGCCGATGCCAGCAATGTGGCTAGTTGGTGCTGTGTTACTGCAAAAGAACAAAAATGGGATCCTGCAACCCTGCGCCTACACTTCTAAGAAATTTACTGAGAGCGAGCGGAGATGGGCAATCTGGGAAAAAGAGGCCTTTGCGATTGGATGGGCGCTATTAAACTGGTGACACTATCTAGAACAGTGGTTCTCAACCTTTCTAATGCCGCGACCCCATAATACAGTTCCCCATGTTGTGGTGACCCCCAACCACTTATACATCACTGGGTGCCAGGGGCGTGGCCAAAGAAAAGGGGAAAAAATGGTGGACAGCCTTGTTTGGTGACCCCCGTGAAATGGTCATTCGACCCCAAATGGGGTCCCGACCCACAGGTTGAGAACCACTGATCTAGAAGGAAGCAAGGTACCATTTGAGGTATGGACGGATCACAAAAATCTAGAAGCACTGAAAAGTTCCCGCAAATTGTCCCCAAAGCAAGTACGGTGGGCACAGTACTTTAACCACTTCAACTTCACTCTAAAGTACATACCAGGAGGAAAGAACTTCCTAGCTGATGCGCTATCCCGGTTACCCCAATACAAAAGCGAGCAAGAGGAGGTTAACGATGCACTTATTCCCAGCCCACAAACTGCCGCTTAACTAACACCTCGCAGGGTCCCCAATCCTGATGACCCTGGAGTGAAGAAACTAAACGAGAGCTCCTCACCGACCAATGGTTCAAGGATAATCAAGCCTCCCTAACGTGCAGGGATGGCTTGGCTTACAAAGGGGGGAAGCTACATTTGCCAGAAGCGCTCCATCTTAATGCTCTCAAACACAGCCACGATGTAAAACAGGCTGGACACTTTGGATATTTGAAAACCCTACACCTCACCTGCCGGCAATTTTGGTGGCCGGGGCTGAAAAAGGATGTGGAAAACTATGTAAAAAGTTGTACTGTATGTGCCACAATGAAAAGAATCCCAGGGAAAATCCTTGGGTTACTGCAACCCATGGCAGACCCTTCTCAACCATGGGAAGAAATAGCTATGGACTTTATAGTAGACCTACCTGAAAGTAGTGGAAATACTGTCACCTGGACTGTAATAGACCTGTTCTCAAAGCAGGCTCATTTCATCACCTGCAAAGGACTCCCATCTGGCCAACGACTGACCAAATTGTTCCTGAAACATATCTACCGGCTGCATGGCACCCCTAAGCGAATAATTTCAGACAGGGGGGGGTACAGTTCACAGAGAAATTTTGGAGGAGTTTCCTTACATTAATTGGATCATCTCAAGGTTTACCATCTGCTTTTCATCCGGCCACCAATGGGGCTGCAGAAGCCGCTAACAAAATGGTGGAGCAATATCTTAGATGCTACGTTTCTTACCAACAGACGAACTGGACTGATCTCCTCCCTTTTGCGGAGGTGGCGTATAATAATTCTGTGCACAGCAGCACCGGCTACATGCCTTTCAGAGTGGCCACAGGAAAAGAGTTCAGCCCAATACCTGAATATCCTCAGTTACCCTCCGCTTCCCAGACACTTGACCAGTGGGTGAGGGGGTGGGAAGAAGTTTGGAGAAAGACAAAAACTGCTTTAAAAAAGACTTTTGAAACCTATAAAAAGCAGGCTGATAAAAAGAGAGCTCCCCAAAGAACATTCCAAGTTGGGGAAAAGGTCTATCTATCAACTAAATATCTACGCCTCAAATTTCCCAGCAAGAAATTGGGACCAAAATTCTTGGGGCCTTTCCCCATAGTATGGATCATCAACCCAGTCACAGTAGAACTAAAACTCCCTAGACTTTTAGGGAAAATTCACCCAGTTTTCCATTGTAGCTTGTTGAAACCTTATCGAGGCTCCACTTTAAGACCTCCTCTGAAGAAGGCGCCTGGGCCCCTCGTAGTCGCGGGACAGACCCACTATGAAGTGAAACATATTCTTGACTCTAGAATCTTTAGAGGGAAATTGCAGTACCTAGTACAATGGAAGGGATACCCATTGTCTGAAGCCACCTGGGTGAAATCCAGTGAAGTGAAAGCTGACAGATTGGTCAAAAGGTTTCATGTTAAACACCCCAACAAACCAAAAAATAACCCTTAACCTATGCTTTTGTTTACATTCCAGGATCTGGAAATATTGTATATTCTTGCTTTAACAATATGCAGAACTGTCTGGTATTTTTGGGGTTAATACAGAGCAGAAGGGGGGTGGGGGTAAAGCCCAGGAGAGAAAGAGGAAGGAAACCTTTGACCTTCACACTAATTGGATAATGTGATATATGACAGCTAATTTAGGGAGGGAACATGCTGATAATTTAACTGCTCAGAGGAAGGGAACTTAGATCTTAGCATAAACTTCATTATGCCTGTGCCAACATTTTGAAACAATAAAAGACTATTAGGGAAATCAATGCCTGGAAGTTCTTTGAAGTGTTTCATTAGCCGGAACCATAACAGAGAGACTACCAATATCTGCGAGGTGGCGCAGCAGTTAGAGTGCAGTACTGCAGGCCACTTTAGCTGACTGTGTTCAGCAGGTCAGCGGTTCAAATCTCACCGGCTCAAGGTTGACTCAGCCTTCCATCCTTCCGGGGTAGGTAAAATGAGGACCCAGTTTGTTGGGGGCAATGTAAATATATATATATATACATTGCTTACTGGTGTACACCACTTAGAGAGTGCTTGCACTTAAAGCGGTATATAAGTCTCATAAATAAATAAATAAATAAATAAATAAATAAATAAATCTGTGCTGGGGGGCCCCTTCAGACGGGATGGGGGGAATGTGGATGTGATTGGGGACCAGCACCTTTTCCCTCCAGGCCTTTTCCCTCCGTGTGATGAATGCTTTGTGGACCTACCCACGGGAAGGCATTTCGTTTATGGCATTACACAACTTCCTAATTGCTCCGCCCATAATCTCCCTCCTTGTGAGCATGAAGGGACTCGATATTGGCGATGTCTATGTAATTCTACTATATGGTGTCATCGCCTACGTACCCCCGGGAACAGGTTAGGGTACCTCATCAAACATCAAGGGGAAAAGGAACCTGCATTCAATATTTAACCAAAGACTGGGCCATTTTATCTAGGAATGGGAAGCCTGAGTCATGTAATCAGTTCAATTTGGCCACTTGTGTTTATGGAAACAGAGAACCAAAAACATACAAAAGGTGTAGTGGGACGGAGGGGATCTTATGTTATAATGATATTCCACCTAGTCCCCTTCGGACCTTCTCCAAGCACACAGTGCAGGTCACACCACCACCTTCAAATGAGCAGGAGCGGTGTGCTCCATGCATAACAAAAGCCAAGGTTGGCAGGTGCACTGTCATGACTCTGGTATACCACACTCAGGCCCCTAGTGGATGTATCCCCAATGACATAACATGCTTATTGAATGTATCACTACTGCAGACAAGCTCCAATGCAGAAGCTCACTTGCTATAAACCTGAGACCCCCGTGAAGTTGAATGTGTCTGTATGGGCAGGATTAGCTCAGGTTCTCCATCCTAAAGAGTCCAAACTATATTTTTTAAATTATACCATTGCATCAAAACAAGGATCTGAACCCCTTAGGGTGGTTCTGGATGTCTGTGCCACAATGGATAAAGTAGCTGTAGCCTCTTGTGGAAGTCAGGTTTGGAGGGAGACATATTGTTCCAATCATAAATACCTATGTGAGAGGAATTTAAAATGGGCATATGGACATCCTGATGGGCTCATTCCATGTGCAGCACGGACTGACTGCACTGGATGGGGATGCCTATGTGACTATACTGCAGGGGGATATAGAGGATGTAAGGACATCTCTGATTTCCAAAGATTATCAGGTACCAATCAAATCTCCTTCCGGGTGGCTAGAACTCATCCACCTCAAGTAAGTTATGGTATAGGGATTGACAGAACAGGAACTGATCCAACCGCATACATTACAGTCAGAGTAAAAACAATATATGATGGAGAAATTAGATCCTTGGGATGGTCCGTCTATGACACCCTCCGGAATTTAGAGAAGCCCTTACTGGTAAGCCCCAAAGCTGTCAACTTGTTTGTGGAAATGGCAGAAGAAGTAGCCAAAACGCTAACTGTAAAGAACTGTTTTGTGTGCGGTGGTACAAACATGGGTGAACAATGGCCATGGGAAGCTCTGGAAGCAAGCCCTGAAACCTTTAATAATATGTCTAAAGCAGGGAACATCAGAGCTAGGACTCGTTTCTCTGGTATTGTATGGACATTATCTACCAACCTAGTGGGGCGAAATTGCTTTATGCGGAATCAGACTGTGCCTGTAGGGGACCTTATCTGTCTGGGGCACTGGGATCAAGAATACAAACATTGGACCTCCCCTGGTAACAGTACAGAGCCCAGAAAGTTTAATGTTACCCTACTCTCTTATCTTAATGACACTCAAGGGGGTTGGATTGCCCCAGACAATATGTATTGGATATGTGGCAACCTAGCTTATGAAACACTACCTCAAAACTGTTCAGGGTCCTGTGTACTAGGATGGATTAAACCATCCTTTTTCCTTTTGCCTATTCAGTCAAGACAAGTATTGGGCATTCCTGTGTATGACCTAGTGGGTCTGCATAGGTGCAAGAGGGACACAGATACGGTCTTCTCTAAGTTTCCGTGCAAAGAACTAGCTGAATATGAAAAATCCACCACCTGGAACTCTGAGAGGATAGTGTGCACGTATGGACAGGCTACCTGGGCTGAAGATGGCTCATATGGATATAGGACCCCAGTTTATATGCTCAGTAGAATTATTAGACTACAGGCAGTCCTGGATTTAGCTAGTCAAAGGTTGGACAAGGCTCTGAACATACTATCTAAATCAACAGATCAGCTCAGGACTGCTGTGTATCAAAATAGGTTGGCTTTGGATTATATATTGGCCAAGGTAGGAGGGTTGTGTGGGAAGTTTAACCTCTCAAATTGCTGCTTACAGATTGATGAGACTGGAAAAGTTATTAAACAATTGACCACTGAGATGAGACAACTCACCCACAATGCTGACCAAGAATGGAAAGGTTTTGACTTTGCCCAAACTTTGGGATCCTGGTTTCTGAAACTTCCTGGGCTACAAGCTATTGTGGCACTTATTGGATTAATAGAAGCTGGATGTATAATTTTGCCATGTATTCTACCAATCTTTGTATGTACAATTTCTAATAGCCTTTCTATGCTTGTGGAAAAGAAAGCCACAGACCGGGCTATGGCCTTATGGGAATATGAAAGACTAAGCACAGTGGATGGAAACCCCCCAATTTATGAAACTCCCCAGTGATCATAAGATTTAGGTGAAGTTTCAAAGGGGGGAATGAGGCAGAATGGAAAATGCCTACTCATAGTAATGGAAAAAACATACTCATAGTAGCAGAACACATTAGTAGAAGCTTCCTTGCTTTGATGTTGTAAGCTCGAGGAAAAGGGAACTTTCCTTCATGTAACAATTAGCTGTGTGACCTTTGTGCTAGTTATATACTGTAACGGAACATATTGTAAGAAAGGTACTGAAAGTCAACTGAAAGTCACAGATGGTGTAAGATAATATCCTTATAGAGAAATATAGTATGATAGCCAATTATATAAACTTCTCCTTTTCCCCCTCCTGCTATAGCTGATAAGGGTAATGCCTCAGGCGAGGCTAGGGATGCAAACGGGATAAAACTAATGCCCTGGGTGTAGCCTGGGGTTCAGATTTTGTCATGCGAATGCTCTGAACCTTTGCGCAAATAAACCTGTTTCTCCAACCCTTTGTGGTCTTGTCTTCTGAATACATATCGAGGAATTCTACTACAAGGGAAGCACTGGTGTAACTGACAAATTAAATCAGGAGCATGTAATTACTATGTGTTGTCCCAGGAGCAATCCGAAACCTGGTAGCCCTTCCAATGAATCAAGTACTGGATGCCTTTGCCTCTTTTCCTAGACTCTAAGTTTTCTTCCACCTCATATTCTGATTCTCCCACTACTATGACTGGTGGTGGAGGGTGTCGTTGGGATCTTATTGTGTTTGGGGGGGCATCTTTGGAAAGTAATGCTCTGTGAAATACTGGATGCACCTTCATTGAAGGGGGTAATTGTAGGTGGAAGGCTACAGGGTTGATTTGTCAGAGGACATTGAATGAGCCCAAAATTTAGCGTCTAGCTTCTTGGAAGGTCTTGAAGTGGCTAAGAACCTAGTAGAGAGCCAAACTTTGTTTCCTACTGCTATGGGTGGACCCTCCTGCTAATGTGCATCTGCTGCCTTCTTGTAAGCCTGTTTCGCTTGGTCAAGTTGCTGTTTCAATGATTCTTGGGCTGCAAGTTGCTCTTGTACCAAGTCAACTGCCCCTGGAACCATGGAGTCCAGTGGAGGATGGTCTGGCAACACTTTAGGGTGTGTGCCATACATGGTTGAAATGGTGTAATTGAAGTCAATGAGTGCAGCAAATTGTTGTAAGAAAATTCTGCGAGTGACAGTAGTGATGGCACCTCATCTTGGCTGTAGGTACAGTAGCACCTCAAATACTGCTGGAGAAGCTGGTTCATCTTTTTCAGACCCTCCCTCCCTCTCATTATAATCTCCTTCCTTCCTTCCCCCTTTTCTTCTTTTTCCTTCCCTCTTCATTCTCCTTTCCTTTTTCTTCCTTCCCCTCTTTCCTTCTTTTTCCTTCCTTGCTCTCTTCCCCTCTTTCCTTTTTCTTTTTCTTTCCTTTCTCCTTTCCTGTCCCTTTTTGGATGCTCAAATGTAAAAGGGGAAACATTTCTCAATGCCTCCTTGCCTTGTGATCAAATGCCACTTTTGCTAGTAGTTTGTGGCCACTTAAAACATTGAGAACCAACCAGGCTCAGTTTATCCCATGCTTGCATTTAGTGGGAGCGTCCACAGACAACAGTACAGCAAAACTTTCAAAATGGTGGCTGTGATAGTTGATCAGAGCTCCTCCATTTTTTATGTGCAACAGCTTTAGCATTTAGGAACAGAGGTAGCTTAGTTGCTTTTCTATTAATACATAATCCTTAAAATGGCTCTCTTGTAGGGACCCTCTTTCTCTTCCTTCCTTTTCCCTGACTCCCTCATTCCCTGACTCCCTCGTTCCCTGACTCCCTCGTTCCCTGACTCCTTCCTTCCTTCCTTCCTTCCTTCCTTCCTTCCTTCCTTCCTTCCTTCCTTCCTTCCTTCCTTCCTTCCTTCCTTCCTGTTATATCTTCGGTTCTTTAGGCATTGAATGAGGCAGAGTGTTGAAACAGCAACAAGTTTATTAACTCAGAATAGAAGCAGCCCAGTTAGCCTCTAGGTGGCAACCAATAGGTTTAAAGTAACAGTTTCCAGCCCCAAACCTCATTATCAGCTTGGAGATAGCCAGTCTGGCTTTCAGTAACAGCAACTGTTAAACAATACAGCAATGTAGGTCAGACATTAAGCAAGTGATTTAAAAAAGTTGTGTCCAATACATTACACCCCTTCCCCCTAGATGGCTCAAACTCTCAATTGCTGGACATAATACTGCAGATATTTAGGCAGCCTTCTTGACCATTCTGAAAGTCTAGGGGTTGCAGGGGTCTCCTGGTCTACCCACTCACCTGCCCAGCTGGGTAGACCAGGACTCTGAGGTCCAGTGAAGTCAGGTTGACTCGGGTCCCTTTGGCTGGCCAGTCCCGGTCAGCCCAAACCAAAGTCCAATTTTGCAGCAAAGTCTGCAGGGCTGTCCCTCAGCGCAGTTTGCCGGTCCTGTTCAGTGGATACTGTCTGTCTGTCTGGGGGGAGCTCTCCTACGGCCTTTTCCCCATCTCCTTGAGTAAGAGTTCTGTTGGAGTGTGCAAGCTCCTCTGTTGGGCCGCTGTCACACGGCCCTTGAGAGGCCTGAGCCAGTGCTTGTCAATGTGCCGGCGAATGACTTGCCCATCTTCCAGGACCACCTCATAAGAGAGTGGTCCCGACATCTTAACAACCACACCTGCCACCCACAAAGCCCCTTGCCCGTAATTCCGGGTCCAAACCCAGTCACCCACTTGCAAATTCCGAGGTGCCTTTGGCTGAGCAGAGTCCAAGGCAACCCGGTCGGGGTGCAGTCTGTCCAGCTTGGTTATAAAACAGCCCCATCTGAGTTTGGCAGGGCTTCTGCCCATGGCAGTACAGGGAGTTGTGCATTGGCAGAGTAGAAAATCTGCCAGTCTGTGGTGCCAATCCCCTGTGACAATCCGTTTTAGTGATTCCTTGGTTGTGCGGACCATGCGTTCTGCTTGGCCGTTCAAGGCCGGGTGAAAGGGAGCCGACGTGGCGTGCCATGTTAGATTTGCCCTGAGGAAAGACTGGAATTCAGAAATGGTAAACTGAGCCCCATTGTCAGAGACTAACACGTCTGGAAGTCTATGTGTTGCGAAGATTCTGTGCAGTTCCTGGATGGTCCTGGCAGTAGTCATTGTAGGGACTGGTGTGACCTCTAACCATTTAGAATGGCTATCTACCACTATTAGAAAGAGCTGTCCCTGAAAGGGCCTGGCAAACCAATGTGGATTCTTGACCACGGTGTGTGTGTGTCCTCCCATCGATGGACGGGCTTGCAGCATCGCTGGTTGGATTGCTGGCACGTGTAGAAACCATGTACTTGGGCCTCGATGGCTTTATCTAGCCCTGGCCACCAAAGGTAGCTCCTTGCAAGTGCCTTCATCCGAACTATTCCCGGATGACCCTCGTGCAGAGACTCTAGGACCCTGGGCCTTAAAGAGCTCGGGACTATGACCCTACTTCCCCAAAGGATGCATCCCTTATGAGCTGAGAGCTCATCTTTTCTCATGAAGAAACTCTGAAATTCTGGCCCTGGACATTTGTCCAGCCATCCTGTCTGTACCCAGTTTAGCACACGACTCAGCGTTTTGTCAGCTGCTGTCTCAGCAGCTATGTCCCAAGCATGAAGGGGAGATTCCGGCAAATTTTGGATAGCCAGGATGCATGCAGCCAGAGATGGATCTGGCTCCACATGTGGCAGGGGCAACCTGCTCAGGCCGTCTGCATGGCCCATTTCCTTGCCCGGTTTGTGAATCATTCTGTAGCTGTAGGCTGACAGGAAGATAGACCACCTCAGCATTCAAGGAGACAGAATCTGAGGTGTCTGTTTGTTTGTGGTGAACAACCCTAGGAGTGGCTTGTGGTCCATGAAGACCGTGAACTGGCGGCCATACAAGTAGTCATGGAACTTTTAAACTCCAGCCACAATGGCCAGAGCCTCCTTGTCAATTTGCGTGTAGTTGCGCTCTGCGGATGATAGGGTCCTGGAGTAATATGCGATGGACTTGTGCCTCCCATGAGCCATTAAGTGGCTTAACACAGCCCCAACCCCATACGGGGATGCATCACACGCAATGCAGACAGGTAGCTGATCACTGAAATGAGTGAGAACTGAATTCGACAACAGCAGTGATTTGACTGCTTAGAAGCTACTCTCGTGGACACTGGTCCACTGCCACTGAGCTTGTCTATCCAAGAGCCGGTGTAACGGCTCTGCCACTGTGGCCTTGTTTGGGAGGAAGGCATGGTAAAAATTCAAAAGGCCTAGGAAAGCCTGAAGCTCTCCCTTTGACTTCGGCCTTGGGGCCTGCTGGATTGCTTTTAATTTGGATTCTGCCAGATGAATGCCTTCGGCATCAATGCAGAAACCAAGGAAGTCAGTTGACTCTACCCCAATCTTGCACTTTTCTTTTTTTAGTTTAAGTCCCGCGTTGCGGAACTGCTGAAGGACGGCCTTAAGCCATTCAGCCAGAATCTCAACCAATTCCCCAGCAATGAGGACATCATTGAAGTAGGGGCAAACCCCTGGAATTCCCTTGAGTGTGCGCTCCATCACTCCCTGGAACAGCCCTGGGGCTACACTCATCCCAAACTGTAGGCGCTTAACCTTAAAAGCCCCCCTATGGGTGACAATGGTCTGGGCTACCACCGTGGTCTTGTCCACGGGCAGTTGTTGATAGGCCTGTGCCAAAACTAATTTGGCGAACACGCAGCCTCCTTGCAATGACGCCAAAATATGGCTGACAACTGGCGCAGGGTACGCGTGCTGTTAAAGGGCCCTGTTGAAGGTGCACTTATAGTCAGCACATATTTGCACTTCCACGTTGGCCTTTAATGGCGTTACTATGGGGGTCTCCCACACCCCACTGTCTACGGGCTGCAATACCCCTTGTTCCACTAGCTTATCCAGCTCTGCATCGATTTTGGGTTTTAACGCGAAAGGCACTCTACGAGGTTTGATCTGTTTTGGAGTTACCATAGGATCAGGCTTAAGGGTGATCGGAGGACCCTTGTACTCCCCTAGACTAGAACTGAAAACATCTGCAAACTCTTGGCAGACTGCAGACAGATCTGCCGCTTCTGTTCAGTAAATGCTGGTTACATGAATGCCCAATGCATCAAACCAATCAAGCTCTATGAGGCTTGTGCATTGGCCTTCCACCACTACGTCATCTAGTGGCCTCTTGAACCCCTTGAATTCCACCAGAAGTGTGGCTTTGCCTTTGACCACCACTCGGGAGTTTTGGAAGTCTGTGAGTAGTAGATTAGACGGCTGCTGCTACTATGGCATAGGTGCCTGAATGTTCCTTGTGAAATGATGGACATGGCTGAGCCCGTGTCCAGTTCCATCTTGCATGGAACTCCCTGAAGCTTGACCTGTAGTCTAAGCTTCTGCTTTAGGGGGCGATGGGCACCAGTGCAGAATACACTCCTTCAGCTGGAGCAGAACCCTACTCGGTGTTGACCCGGGGCCCCAGTACCTCTCCTGAATGCGTCTTCTTTCGGGCGGTCCCTCTGATGACCTCGGCAGATGGCGGCAATGTGGCCTGGTTTGCCACAGGCCTGGCACGTTGCAGTTCAGAATCGGCAATCGGTGCGTTGATGGCGGCCTCCGCAGCCCATGCATCTAAGGAATGGAACTGCCTTCCCAGCTGGCTGCAGTCCCTTCTCCGGGTGCTTTCGTAGCTGGTCGACTTCATAGTCTGAGTCGGTGTCTTCCATCCACTCAGCATCCTCGTGGTGGAGGGCTTCGGTGCTTGGCGCACTTTTGGAGGGCCGCAGCGCTTTAACGGCCCCTCCAGCGGCTTTGTCTGCCATGACCTCCTTCAAGGCCTCTTGTAGCGAGAGAGTCTCCTTAGCGAACAGTTTTTGTAAATTGCAGAGTTGGGACACTTGACAAAGAGTGGCAATGAATTCTGTTGCAGACTCACCAGGTTGTTGCTCCCGCTGCTCAAAAGCATGCCTCCATGCTATAATGGATAACTTGGGCTCGAAGTGGTCTCGGAGCTTTTTTTTCAAGTTTGCGTAGGTGACCGACTCGAGTGGCGCCGGGGCGACCAGGTTCTCTGCAATGTCGAAGGTGGTGGGGCCACACACACAGAGGAGTGTTGTGGCCTTCAATCCATCTTTGGTGACCTGGTTGGCGCGGAGGTAATTTTTGACGTGGGAGATGTAGGACGTCCATCTCTCCGGGTGAGTTACGTCGAATTCTTTGAGCTTCCCGACCTTCGCCATGGTGGTTTGTTTCTTCGTTCAATGCCTTGCACTGCTGGCTTCTGTGTAGGCCCTAGGATGGATCCTTAGGGCGTGGTGGTCTCCAGCGTGGCTTGCTGGCAGACCGAGGGGGGGGGGGAACGTAGTTCCTGTCTGGCTCTGTGCTGACCTCACCCCCTAGTGACTTCAAGCTCTCTCAATGAAGCAGCACATCCCATCCTCGTCGCCACTGTTATATCTTTGGTTCTTTAGGCATTGAATGAGGCAGAGTGTTGGAACAACAAGTTTATTAACTCAGAACAGAAGCAGCCCTAAAGGTTAGCCTCTAGGTGGCAACCAATAGGTTTAAAGTAACAGTTTCCCGCCCCAAACCTCATTATCAGCTTGGAGACAGCCAGTCTGGCTTTCAGTAACAGCAACTATTAAACAATACAGCAATGTAGGTCAGACATTAAGCAAGTGATTTAAAACAGTTGTGGCCAATACATTACAGGACCCTTGGCCATGCTTCCTTCACCCCCTGCCACCTGCCTCAGCCCATTTACAGCCAGCTTTCCTTTTACACTGGCCCTCCCTCAGCCATTGTCCATGGCCAATGGGCCCCTGACCCTCCACCCTATGCCCTTCAGCCCGGCCCATTCTCCCAGACACCATTTGACCCAGGCCTTTGGCTGTACTGGACAAATAGCACCCAGCTGATTGGGTGGCAGGCAGAAGCAATGGGGGACAGCATGTGATGGGCGATCACAGGGGCGGGGTGGGGGTAGCATGCAATGCAAGATTTTTTTAAAAGTACTGCGGCTGCTCGGCAAGTTTTGGGGCCTTGCAGATCTGTCACCAGGACCAGAGGGAGGGGGAGTGATGGTGGGAGTAGCAGTCGCCAGGGCCACTGGGGGGGGGGCAGACAGGTGAGAGTGTGTTGGGAGGGACCAGGAAGGGAGGGAGGCGCGCCTCAAGGGCGCTTGACAAAGACAGCTTGGTTTGCAACTCAAACAAAAGAGGGGAGGAGGAGCAAGGACAGTGCGGCTTCTGCAATTGCGGGCGGTGGGCGGGGAGGTGCCCATTACAACATTACATTGTTGGTAATTCTGGGAATTGGCCCCTGGACACTGCCTGGACAGAATGGGAGTCACTTTGCTGGAAGTCAGCAAAAGTATAAAGTAAGATTGGGTTGGCATGATCTATTTTTAACAAACCTGTGCTGGCTTCTAGTCTTCTCACTATATTCTGATAAAAGTTGAAATTTCCTGGGCAAATGTATATGGAAATAATTCCTTGGAAATTTCATTGTATTTTTTATTCCTGGTGGCCATCAGACTATACTGCTCAAAATTTAGGAGAAAATTGTTTATGTGAAACCCATGCTGTTAATTTGATTCTCCCTCTCCCAGGTTAATAGTATTTCTGTTACAGCATGTGGCAACACTTAGTTAATATTGTAGTGATGCTTGAAGGTTATAGTTGTTATGTGCTCCTGGCTACTTTCCTTCGTGACCAGAGGCAAGCTCACCTGACCAATAACCAGCCAAGACACAGTGAAGGCCTTTTGTTTTGTTTATTGCAATAAGCGGAAGAGAAGCTTTCAAAGCTTGGTTCTCTTCAAAGTTTTAACCCAAAATGTTCCCTTCTTTTATGCAGTCCTGTCCCCGGCCGCTACTTCCCTCCTCTTTCCCCATTGGCTGAGGTACTATGAGGTTACACTCTTTCTGTCCGCTTATACACATTTCCTGATAACATATTAAATCATATTCACTTATACAATAATAATAAGAAAAATTAGACATTTAAATGGTTATGTTAAACTCTGTGGATATTTATGTCCCCCTTTTAGAACAATAGGTTCTTTCCTGTTTTTCAATTCAGTGTGCCTTTCCTGGCTAGCCATTTCCTCTTACAGCTATTTTTTTTATAGCTTGTCTTCTTCATTTCCCACTCTAAGACCCAGCTATTTTTGCCTATGTGTTTATCTTACTTCCTTTATCTTATCTTTTCCTGATTCCCACCAATTGTACTTATTTTTCTATTTAATTAGTTTCCATTGTATTGTAGGTTTAACTGACTCTGAAGATTTATCATATTGATACATATTTATCAATCCCCCCTGTATTTCTGTATACTCTGATGAATCTTCATTTTTGGCTATATTAGATAACATAAATTGAATCTACATCTTCTCCAGAGATGCTTTTCGCTAGTGACCCCAGTGTTTTGGTGCAAAGTGAAAGACAGCAGGGTAAACATTGGAGACAAACACAACACATAATACCTATCACAACTATAAACACTAGTCCTATAAATATTTGTTTTAACCATCCAAAATTGGGAAGCCAATTTGTTAAACCAACTCCAATCACCCCACATATTTTCATACTTTTGTTCAGGAGCTTTGGTCACATTCCTGATTCCTTTTGCAATGTCCATCACTGCTTCATGATTATCATCTATCTGTAAACAACAGTTAGTGTAATTCAATTTTCCACATACTCCTCCTTCAGATGCTAATATATAATCTAAAACCATTCTATTTTGAATTACAGCTTCTCTGATTTATCCTACCTCTCTATCCAGTAATTCTAGAGCTGTAGCTGTTTGATTAGCTATTACTTCTACCACAGCTTGTAATCTTATTATTCCATTGGTCAAAGTATATAGTCCTCTTATCCTCCTATGGTCCACCAATTCCAGGTTACTGGTTGTAATTCTTTTATTATTCTATCTTTATTATTCTATCTTTCCTCTATATTTTTTATACGAGGGGATTTGTATTTCATTATCCTTTTCATTTTCTAATAAAAAGAATTCAGGTATCACTACCCCGGATAGCAGATTCCAGTCCAATTTGGGGGCAATGCTCGATATGCTCTTGACCCACATATCCAGTATTGACCTTTTCTTGCTGGCTGTCCCTTAGAAAAAGGTCCCTTCCAATTGCCATCCCATCCAACTGGTGCTATAGTCATATATTGTCCTCCATGTGGCACAGGCATAGCCCACAAGGTTGTTCCTACACATCTATATACTTTCCCTTCCTTTGTACATTTATCTGTAGGCCATTTATAAATGTTCCAGTATTCAGTGAATCCTGCAGTTAATGTTCCATTTATATGTCTCCAACCCCAGATCCATTCTGTTAACTGTTTTACTATCCCTTCCTTATTCTGCTTTCTGCATAAGCATCCCAATCTTAACCTATTTGCTGCATAAGAACATTGTTTTTCAGTGTATGTTGTTTTAAGTTGAGTACAGTTTACAGGGCCTGTTGTAAGTGGAATCTTGTCATACGTTTGAGTCCAAATACATTGACTTTCCCCCAACATATGATGTCCTTTACTTCTATTTAAACAAAAGAAGCCAGTTGGAACATTATTTAACTCCCACATATGTCGGTTAATATCAGTCCAATTGCTCAGAGTCAGGGAGAAGAAAATGTAGGCTCAAAGGCACTGCTCTCATAGGCCATTGGGCTATCAAAGGCCTGCCACACACCCAACATTTGGTTAAATTGAACACCTTATGCACTTGTTCTGCAAATTCCACAAACAAATTTTTACCTTCATTTCCCAGGTTGTTATGGTGTGTTATCTTCAGGAAGCTTGGGAAGGATTCCATGGATGAGAATCCTCCAGGGGAAAACAACTCAAGAAGCTTGGGAAATTTTGAAAAGTGAGATAATAAAAGCCCAGTCTAGCACAATACCAACAAAGAGGAAAAATAACAGCTCTCAAAAGAAACCAGCATGGCTGCATAAAGAACTCTCTGATAAACTGAAAGATAAAAAGGACAAGTATTGAAAGTGGAAAGAGGGACACATAACTAAGTCAGAATATCAGCAAATAGCCTGAGCTTGCAAAGATGAAGTGAGGAAAGCTAAGGCTCAAAATGAACTAAGGCTTGTGACCAAAGTCAAAAATAACAAAAAAAGCTTATTTCAACATGTAAAAAACAAGAAAAAAGTGAAGGAAACGATTGGTCCATTAGTGGGTGAAAGTGGCAAGAAGGTGACAAGCAACAGGGAGAAAGCAGAACTATTTAACTCGTTTTTTGCATCTGTCTTTACACAAAGGGAAAAAACAGACCAACCTATTAAAAATAGTGCCATAAAAAACAGAATAGAAACACAAGTTAAGATAGGCAAGAAAATGGTAAGTGAGCACCTGTCCAGCCTTGACGAGTTGAAATCACCAGGACCAGATGGATTACACCCCAAGGTTCTCAAGGAACTGGCAGATGTGATCTCAGAACCACTGAGCTATATTTTTCAAAGATCCTGGAGGACTGGGGAACTACCGGAGGACTGGAAAAGAGCTGATGTAGTTCCCATCTTCAAAAAAGGAAAAAAAATGGATCCAGGAAATTACAGACCTATCAGCCTGACCTCAATACCTGGGAAGATTCTGGAAAAGATAATCAAACAATGAATCAGCGAACACCTACAGGAAAACAAAGTCATTACTAAAAGCCAATATGGGTTTGTCAAAAACAGATCAAGCCAGACAAATCTTATTGCATTCTTTGACCAAGTGACAAAATTAGTGGACCAGAGGAATGCTGTGGATATAATGTACTTGGACTTCAGTAAGGCATTTGACAAAGTAGATCACAACCTACTACTTGACTGTATTATTTTATTTTATTGTTTTATAATTGTTTTAATCTCTGTACGCCGCCCTGAGTCCTTTGGGATTGGGCGGCATATAAATAAAATTAAATACAAAAATACAAATTGATAAGATAGAAAAATGTGGGTTAGACAGCATCACCACCAGATGGATTCGGAGCTGGCTGACCGGCTGTACTCAGCGTGTGGTCCTCAATGGAACCCCATCTACATGGAGGGAAGTGTGTAGTGGGGTGCCCCAGGGCTCTGTTCTGGGCCCAGTGCTCTTCAACATCTTCATCAACGATTTGGACGAGGGGATAGATGGGGAAACCATCAAATTTTCAGATGACACCAAGCTGGCAGGAATAGCGAACACTCCAGAAGACAGGCTTAGGATACAGGAGGATCTGGACAGACTTGAACACTGGGCGCTATCTAACAAAATGAAATTCAATGGTGAAAAAAGTAAGGTTCTCCATTTAGGCAAGAAAAACTAAATGTACAGGTATAGTATAGGGGGTACCTTGCTCAATAGTAGTAACTGTGAGAGGGATCTCGAAGTCCTAGTGGACAATCATTTAAATATGAGCCAGCAGTGTGCTGCAGCTGCCAAAAAAAGCCAACACAGTGCTAGGCTGCATTAACAGAGGGATAGAATCAAGATCACGTGAAGTATTAATACCACTTTACAATGCCTTGGTAAAGCCACACTTGGAATACTGCATCCAGTTTTGGTCACCACGATGTAAAAAAGATGTTGAGACTCTAGAAAGAATACAGAGAAGAGCAACAAAGATGATTAGGGGACTGGAGGCTAAAACATATAAGGAACGGTTGCTGGAATTGGGTATGTCTAGTTTAACGAAGAGAAGGACGAGGGGTGACATGATAGCAGTGTTCCAATATCTCAGGGGCTGCCACAAAGAAGAGGGAGTCAAGCTATTTTCCAAAGCGCCTGAGGGCAGGACAAGAAGCAACGGATGGAAACTAATCAAGGAGAGAAGCAACCTAGAACTAAGGAGAAAATTCCTGACAGTTAAAACAATTAACCAGTGGAACACCCTGCCTCCAGAAGCGGTGAATGCTCCAACACTGGAAGTTTTTAAGAAGAGACTGGACAGCCATTTGTCCGAAATGGTATAGGGTTTCCTGCCTGAGCAGGGGGTTGGACTTGATGACCTCCAAGGTCCCTTCCAACTTTATTATTATTATTATTATGGCTCATTGCACAGTCAGCCAGATGTTCAGACTGGATTTGGCATTTTGTCTACCGATCGAGTGCTTACCCAGGACCTGGGATAGGCATATATGGATGTTTGATGGTATTACAGATATCATCGCAGGATGGAAGCAGTTCCTAGTAAGGCCGCCTTTTGCAATTGACTAATAGCAAATTTGTCAATGCCAATGGTGTTCAAGTGGTGCTCCAGTTGTTTTGGGATTGCACCCAAGGCGCCTATGACTATTGGTACTACCCTTGCTTGCTTTTGCCACAGTCTTTCTATTTCTATTTGTAGGTCTTTGTATTTTGTTATCTTCTCCAGTTCTTTCTCATCTATTCTGCCGTCTCCAGGTACTGCCACATCCACTATCCAGACTTTTTTGTCTTTCTTATCGACAATTGTTAAGTCTGGGGTGTTATGTTGCAGGTGCTTGTCTGTTTGAATTCATATGCATTTGTCCTTAAGGTTTGGTCTTGTGCAGCCAGAATTAGTCCCTCGGTCTCTTTCTTCAATTTTCTTGCTCTTAGCCATTGCCAGGTCTTGTTAATATCTGCTTTCCCAGCTATTTTTTTAATGTATTGGCCATGTAGTGCTTTGTCTTCCCATGCCTCTATTCTGTTCTTCATTTGGTCTTTCTTGTAGACCAGTTTGATCTCTCCAGTAGTCAGTAAGCCTTCCTGATATACTAATTTCAGTGCATCTTCATCATTGTTCTTCAGATATTCTTCCAAAGGCATTTTTTCTTCTTCAACCATCTGATGTACTTGTAGCATTCCACGCCCACCTATTTGCCTTGGTAGATAAAGTCTGTCAATGTCACTGCGTGGATGAAGGGCATGATTCATTGTCATTATTTTTCTGGTCTTCCTATCCATTGCTTTTAGTTCTGCTTGAGTCCAGTCCACTATTCCAGCTGTGTACCTAATGACTGGAATTGCCCAGGTGTTGATTGCCTTTATGGTATTTCCTCCATTGAGTTTGGACTTTAAGATCTTCTTCACTCTCTTGATGTATTCACCTCTAATCTTTTTCTTGACTTCAGTGTGCTTGATGTTGTCAGCTTGAAGGATACCCAAGTACTTGTAGTAATCTTCCTCATCCAGACTCTTAATATTATTTTTGTGGGGCATCTTGATTCCTTCAGTTTTCACTACTTTTCCTTGTTTGATAGTAAGTGTGGCACATTTGTCCAAGCCAAACTCCATAACAATATCTTGGCTATATATACGGACAGTGTTGAGCAGCGATTCTATTTCAGATGATGTTTTTCCATACAGCTTCAGATCATCCATGTAAAGGAGATGGGATAGTCTGGTAGATGTTTTTGATGTTTGATAGCCATGTCCTGAGTTATTCAATATTGTTGACAGAGGAAACAGTGCAATAACAAATAGTAATGGTGACAATGAATCTCCTTGAAATATTCCTCTCTTGATATTAACCTCTCCCAATCTCTCACCATTGATCTGCAACTGTGTCTTCCACTGTGCCATCGATCTTTGCACAACTTTTCTGATGTTTCTACTGACTCCTGTTATTTCTAGGCACTTGATTATCCAGTCATGTGGCAGAGAGTCAAATGCCTTTTTGTAGTCAATCCATGCCACATTCAGGTTGGTCTTCCTTCTCTTGCAGTTTTCCAAGATCATTTTGTCTATTAGGAGTTGATCTTTTGTTCCTCTGCTATTGGGGAGGTTTCCTTTCTGCTCAGGTGGAAAGAGATTGTTTTCAACTAGATGCTGTTCTACTGCATCAGCTACCACACCAGTTAGTAATTTGAAAGTTGTTGGTAAACAGGTAATTGGCCTGTAGTTGCCTGGTGTTGCCCCTTTTGCTGGATTTTTCATTATTAGGTAGGTTTTCCCAGTTGTTAGCCACTTTTCAATTTCTCCTCCTTGTAGTATATTGTTGAACTGCTTGGCAATGAGTGGGTGTATAACAGTTAGATGTTTCAACCAAAACCCATGCAGTTCATCTTCACCTGGTGCTGACCAATTTTTGATTTTCCTTGCTCTTTTTTCTACCATTTTTATTGTTATTACTAGTTCTTTCATTTCAACTTCTGTTTTATTTGCATCCACCTCTTTTAACCAAGCCACATCCTTGTTGTATTTCTTTGGGTTATCCCATATCTGCTTCCAGGACTGCACTGTTTCTTCCTTGTCAGGTACTGACTGATTCATTGCAGTTTCTCCATTGATGGATTGGTAGAAACGTTTCTGATTGGATTGAAATTGGAAGTTCTGCCTATAGTTTGCAATTCGAGCTTCATATCTACTGATTTTCCTGGCTATAGCTGTTATTTGTTGCTTTATTATTTCCAGTGCTTCCTTGATCTTCCTTGTTTCTAAGTGGTATTTCTTGATTAGGTATTCTTTGGTCTTCTTGTTCTTCAGCTTCTTTTCTTTCATCTGTTCTAGCTTGCATGTGATCTTAACTTGCTGATCTTATTTTCTAGTCTAACCTTCCATTTTTGTGGTGCACTGTTTGTTTGTTTTTCTTCTTTGTTGATTTTGCATCCCAGGTATTCAGTTATAACTGCAGCTGTGCTGTACATTAGTTGGTTTGTTTCTTGCAGTGAATTGGTGCTTATACTTGATATTGCAGTATTTGCATCTTTTAATGCTTGTGCTAGCTGTTTCTTTGGAACAAGCTTCAATGCAGGCAGCCTTATTCTGTTGTTTTTGTGCTGTTCTAGATGCTCAGTTATTCTTTGTTTCAATTCTTTTATTTCTTTAGTTAAGAGGGTTTTGTTCTTCCTGAGGAAGAGGTGCCTGGTTTCCAAATGAGAACAGTTGTATATCTCTGCTGGATTCCTTCACTGCCAACTCCCCCTGGTTTGCCTCTACATGCTGAATTACTTCTGGTAAGGCTTTGATTTCTTTGCCCTGGGTAAACCTTTACATTTTGTCCAATTCTGTTTCTGTGAATACTTTATTTCGTATTATAAATCGCCGTTGATCTTCTAGTCTCTGTTCTGTTATTTCTGATTGTGGATGTTGTTCTTTCCAGAACTGGTGCATTCGTTTTAGATATCCTCTTCTTGTTGGACTTGATCTGTAGTAACAGATCATTATTTCTTTGTTTTCAATCACTGTGTATCTGCGACGGGTAAACACCTTTTCTTCCAGTAGTTCTGCAGCTTCTGGCCCTGGTTGCTCAGCCAACAGTCCCGAGTCCTGTAACCCATTTTTCACCAGATATCCAGGAACTCCAATATCTAGCGCGGACCTTGTTAACCCAGGCGACATCCGAGCCGGTATGGCATTCTGCAATTTACGTCTCACCATATTTTTTATGGGAGAGACACTCTTTGTCTGACTGCTCTGATGAGACCTGTCCAGTATGGATGAACTTCTGGCATAGCTCTCATCTTCCTCAGAGTACACAAGCCCCACAACCACGTCAAGGTAGTGCCTCACTGGGCGTTATTATTATTATTATTGTTATTATTATTACCCACCCCTCATGATTATTTCACAGTATCTTACATCCGTAAATTGATTCACAGTTACAACAATAACATTAATCACACTAGCTATTACAAAGGTGACACATCTACCACCTAATTCTTACAATTTGCAAATCTACTTTTTCAATTTCTAATGGTGTGACTTCTGTCTCAGTTATTGGTTTTACCTGTAACAAACCACTTTTACTTTTCTCATGAGTCACCACCAACACTTTTGTTGTTTGTCTGGGGTCACCTGGGATTCTAATAGAGATGTTTGAAATAGATGGGGATTCTGTTCCAGCACCCATTCAAGTTCTTTTAAATGTGGCTTTCAGTCCTTGTCCTGGAATAACCGTCCAACCTCTTTCAGGTCTAGTTAGTGAGTCCAACCCTTTTCAACCGTCCGGACAGCAGATTCAGTAGTCAGTAACACTAGGTAAGGACCTTCCCAGCTTGGTTGCAAAGGTTCCTCCTTCCATTTATGAATTAGCACCCACTGTCCCAGTTGGATCTTATGGACTGGAAATTCCAAAGGAGCTGTTTGTGCCACCAAGCCTTCCTGTTGAAGAGAAGACAGAGACCCCAGTATCTGTTCCACATATCTTTTAATAAACAAATCAGATATTTCAGGTAGAATGCTCCCACCTTCTATCTTTGGCAATGGCAATCCAAACATCAATTCATAAGGTGATAATCCTACATTGGCCCTTGGTTTAGTTCTAATCCTAAATAGGGCCATTGGTAATACTTTGGTCCAGGGCATCCTGGTTTCCAATATTAATTTCTTTCATTGATTTTCAAAGTTTGGTTTGCTTTTTCCACTTTTCCAGAACTAGAAGGGTGCCAGGCTGTGTGGTGTTCCCACCTGATCCCCAAAGAGTCCATTATTATTTGTAACACCTTTGCAGTGAAATGAGTTGGTCAGCACAAGTGTGTGAGTTATGGGCATTACGGAGGGCATTGGAACTCTATAAAGGACAGACTGTAAACATATATACAGACTCTAAATGTTGCTTTGGCCTGGTACATACCTTTGGGAGAATATGGAAAGAGAGGGGATTGATAACTAGCAGGGGAAAGGCGCTTATCCATGAAAAACTAGTAAAAGATGTTATGGAAAAGGTAAACTGGCCCCTTAAACTGGCTGTCATCCATGTAAAAGGACACCAGAGGGGGCTGTTGTCTGAAATAAGAGGGAATCGCTTGGCTGATGAGGAAGCTAAAAGGGCAGCAAAAGAAGAAAAACTTTGTATCTTAATACCTGTGTTGGAAGATCCCAAAGAAGAACAGGTCTTCACTCAGAGAGAATCACCCTTGATGACCCACATATATATATATATATAGGTCTTTGGTTGTTTGGGTTTTCTCCCGCGTAAAATTGGAAGTGTCTTGGCGACGTTTCGACGAAGTCCCATTCGTCATCTTCAGGCTGGTGCTTTCAGCTTCGTGCTTCGAGGAGCAATGTGTGGTCTTAGCTGTTTCTTCCTTTTAACTGCCAGTGGGGGTATGAACTGATTGGGTGGGAGCTTGGCTGTGTTCTGATTGGGTGGAGGTGTGTTCTGATTGGTTAGGGGCGTGGCTGTGCTCTGATTGGCTGGGGGGTTGGCTGTGCTCTGATTGGCTGGGGGGTTGGCTGTGCTCTGATTGGCTGGGGGAGTGTTCTGTTTGGTTGTGCTCAGGTTAGTCTGAGTTGCAGGGAGGTTTAAGATTTTGGGCTGCCTTGCTATTTTTTGGCTTCGCGATCGTGGTCGTGCCTCATCTTCATGGAGGGTGTCAGTTTGCTTCATGTATGGATTGGAGGGGTTTAAAGTGGCTAATGATGCAGCTGTGGTCTGGCTTCTGGTTTGTGGTCGTGCCTCATCATCGGTGTGGCTTGGGGTTTGCTTTTTGTGTGGATGTGTGGTGGTGACATCCTGTGTGGTTTTTGTGAGTGTGGGTCTGGTATCATTTTTTGTGTTAGGGAGTCGTTTGTCAATAAGGGCGGGTTTCCAAATGGCTGGTAGGCGGGAGGTATCATCTCGCTTGTTCATGCTGTGTGGGCGTTTTTCTATCTCGATGGCTTCTCTGATTATTCTGTTATTAAAATGTTCACTTTTGGCAATGGTTCTGGTATTTTTAAAGTCAATTTTATGTCCTGTGGCTTTAAGGTGTTGGACCAGGGAAGATGTTGGTTCCTCTTTTTTGACTGAGTTCTTATGTTCTTCAATGCGTGCACTTATTCTTCTGTTGGTTTGTCTGATGTATGTGTTGGGACAAGCAGTGCATGGGATTTCATATACTCCTTGATTTTCTAAGTCAATTTTATCTTTGGGGTTTCTAAGGATGGTGGATATTTTTCTGTTTGTGCAGAATGCTGTTTTGATGTTGTGTTTATGGAGGATCTTACTGATTCTGTCTGTGGTGCCTTTTATGTATGGGAGGAGGGCTTTGCCGTTTTCTTGTTCTTTGTCTTAGATTTTAGTGGGGGTTTCTTTTTGGATTAGGTTTGTAATCTTATTTCTTTGGAATCCATTGGATGTTAGTACATTGGTAAGAGTGTGTAGTTCGGTTTTTAGGTGTTGTTCGTCAGCTAAGCGTTTTGTTCTGGAGATGAGTGTCTTGGCTACGGAGTTGATCTGTGCTGGGTGGTGGTGTGAGAGAGCGTGCAGATAGTGGTTTGTGTGTGTTTTCTTCTGGTAGATGGTGTGTCCTAGGGAGCCATTGGATTTCTTGTAGACTAAGACATGTCAGAAGTATCTGACGAAAGCTTGGTGATCGGTGATGGTATTAAACTTTTATAGTTTATTATATTCCTGGTGTTCACGTTTTATTGGTAATTGACTATGGATTCACCCAGGAATCACATTTTTATTTTCACTATTCTTATTAATATATATATATATATATATATATATATATATATATATATATATATATATATATATATATATATATATATATATATATATATATATATATATATATATGTTTTCTGAGGTTTTCGCGGGTATTTGTATGTAGGTCTTTGGTTGTTCGGGTTTTCTCCTGCGTAAAATTGGAAGTTAAAAGGAAGAAACAGCTAAGACCACACATTGCTGCTCAAAGCACGAAGCTGAAAACACCAGCCTGAAGATGATGAATGGGACTTCGTCGAAACGTCGCCAAGACACTTCCAATTTTACGCGGGAGAAAACCCGAACAACCAAAGACCTACATATATATATATATATATGATTGGAAATAAAAACAAAAACATGACTCTTGGGAATATTCATGTTAGTCAAATAATAATGATCACCAAGAGAGTATCTATAAAAATAGAATTTTAATCCACCGAGCTTTCGTCAAACACAATTGACATCGTCAGGGTTAAAAGGTAAGCGCCGGGGGAGAGTCTTATATACAGCTGTTTAGTGTCTGCTTCCGGCTCCTGGAGCGTGTCATAGGCCCCAGCTGATCGGGTTGGATCTCCAGCCTACATCCCACATTACTAGCCTGCATTCTGTCATAAGTTGTTTCAGAGTTGGGAATCCAGATCTTTTTACCTTCCTTGCTCATAGCCTCCCCCCCACCACCATCCCACACACGACTTCCCTCTGCGAGTGGGGGTGGGCAGTTATCACTTTCAGTATCCTTACAAGCCTCACGGCTACTTTGGTCTTGTTTATCCGTCTCCCGGAGTTGTGCCCTAAGTTCATAACCCCTGCCCATATTATTCCGTATGTTCCGTAAGAACACCGTATGGAGTGGGAATGGAGAGCCAAGGACGGACGGTAATGTTACCCACCGGCAACGGATGGAACAACGAGCCACTGACAGTAGGACAACGACAAGAAACATCTTGACGGTGCGCAAGACAGAGCGTGTGGGAACGAACAGCGGACCGTACAGGGGAACCCAGGGGAAGAAGGAGGGGAGGAGGAATAATATGGGCAGGGGTTATGAACTTAGGGCACAACTCCGGGAGACGGATAAACAAGACCAAAGTAGCCGTGAGGCTTGTAAGGATACTGAAAGTGATAACTGCCCACCCCCACTCGCAGAGGGAAGTCGTGTGTGGGATGGTGGTGGGGGGGAGGCTATGAGCAAGGAAGGTAAAAAGATCTGGATTCCCAACTCTGAAACAACTTATGACAGAATGCAGGCTAGTAATGTGGGATGTAGGCTGGAGATCCAACCCGATCAGCTGGGGCCTATGACACGCTCCAGGAGCCGGAAGCGGACACTAAACAGCTGTATATAAGACTCTCCCCCGGCGCTTACCTTTTAACCCTGACGATGTCAATTGTGTTTGACGAAAGCTCGGTGGATTAAAATTCTATTTTTATAGATACTCTCTTGGTGATCATTATTATTTGACTAACATATATATATATATATATATATATATATATATATATATATATATATATATATATATATATATATATATATATATATATATATATATATATATATATATATATATATATATATATATATATATATATATATATATATTATGGGTTCCTCATCTACATCTTCCCTAGCTTTAGTCTGCAGGTCCACTATTGATGCACAGTCATGTTCTACTTCTTGCTTAGCCCATTTTGCTCCTATAAAAAAATCAGATGGGTTGATCCCTCCCCCAGTAGTTAATATTGGAATTGCCTCAAATTTCAACAACCTTGAGTGTGTCATCCATTCTGAAGCTCTGTTTGATAGTAATGCCCTAAACTGGTGGTTAGTTGTCACTATCAATGCCCCCCCCAAAGTCAATTTCCTGGTTTCTTCTACTAACAAAGCCACAGCTGCACAGGCTTGAATACACCCTGGCCATCCTTGGATGACATAATCTAAATACTTAGACAAGTAGGCTATTGACTTTTGTTGTCCCGCCCATTTCTAAGTCAATATTCCAATGGCATGTCCCTCATGTATCCCCACCCACAGATGAAATGGTTTCTTCATTGAGGGTAGAAACAATACCAGGGATTGCACTAAAGCCCCTTTCAAATTCTCAAAATATTTTGTTTCTGCTGGAGCCCATTCTAATCTCTCAGGTTGATTTTGCAAAGGTTTTTCATATAACTTTTTAGTCTTGCTAGAATATTCTGATATCCATAACCTACAATAGCCTGTCATCCCCAAAAATCCCCTTAAGGCTCTTTTTGTTGTTGGTAATTGCAACTTTATTATAGTCTCAATCCTTTTGCTATCTATTTCCCTTTTACCTTCAACTATAATATGTCCTAGATATTTTACCTCCTTTTCTACCAATTGGACTTTATTTCTAGACACTCTCAAACCTTTTTCTGCCAAAAGGTTTAGTAACTCTACTGTAGCTTCCTCTACTTTATTCTTTTCTCCTGTCAATAGCAAATCATCGACATATTGAATAAGTGTCACTTGTGAAGGTTTCTGATATTCCTCCAGAATGTGTTCCAGAACTAGTCCAAATAAATTGGGTGATTCAGTATACCGCTGGGGTAACACTGTCCACCTCAATTGTTGTTTTCTCCCTGTGTCTGGATCTTCCCATTCAAAGGCAAAGATGTGTCAGCTTCCTGGGTCCAAAGGACAAGACCAAAAGGCATCCTTCAAATCCAATACAGTATACCATTTATCCTGGGAAGGTATTCTACCCAGGATGGTATAAGGATTGGGAACCACAGGAAATCTAGGCACCACTATGTCATTAATTTTTCTCAAATCCTGCACCAGCCTAAAATTTCCATCAGGTTTCTTTACTCCCAGGTTAGGGGTGTTATAAGGAGACATGCAGGATTCTAATAACCCATCCTTTAACAGTCCCTCTACCACTGGTTTCAACCCCTTTTCCCCCTCCATAGTTATGTTATATTGTTTCTGATGTACAGCTTCTCCTGGTTGTTTAAGAGTTACTTTTAAGGGTTTAATTTGAACCCTTCCCCTATTCCCCTCCTTTGCCCAAACTGAGGGGTTCACTTTTCCTTGAGCCTCCTCACTCAAGGCCATAATGTTTACCATTATTTCCCTTTCATTTCCCATAATAACAATCCCCAATTTACCAATTAAATCCCTTCCAGCCAAATTGTAGCTCCCTTCTACCAATATAAAATCACACCATAACCCAGGCTCTTTTTCTTGGGACTTAACTATAGTGGGTTCAAAAATTCTAGCTTCCACTATATGCCCACCTATGCCTTGTGCCCTAATTTTTCCTTGTCCAATTTTCAACCCTTTTGGTATGAAGTTCAACGTGGATCTGGTGGCTCCAGAATCAACCAAAAACATGATGTCTTCATTCTCTGGTCTTTTTTTTTATTAAATATTTTATTGAATACAAAGGAAAGACAAAAAGATTAAAAAACATTGAACGTGGTGTATCATCTTTGACATACATCTTTGTCTAATCATTCCATACTTTACATATAAAAATAAGTGACTTTCTGTTCCGGCCAGCATCGTCATCGGCTGGGAGACTTGGGATGCTGAGCTCTTCAGCTGAGTTTCTTCTTGTTTGGGGACCCTAAATGGACCAGAAGCTGCCCTGGAGAGGTGGCACTGAAGGAAGGTACTTCCAGGGACCTAGGAGAGACGGCGGTCTCTCCGATCGGTCCAGGAGAAGCCTCCCAGAAACCAACAGAAGAAAGGCTAGCTAACTCTTTGTCTAGCCATAGCTGTAAGCTATGGAAGTCAAGAAGCTCTACTTAAACTGATTGTAAACAGTGTGTTTGAAGCTGGATAAGAAATATTTTTCTCTATCCTACTTATTTTCCTGAAAAAAAAAAAGAACTCCCAAGAAGCAAAAATACCTTTGAGAGTGAAAAAAGGGGAGGGATTTTCCCCCCTTTTTTGGTCATTGGAAGCAGCTAATTTAACTCTTTAAGGAGAAAAAGAAAACTGAAAAATGATCCAACACTGACATCTACTGGTGGATGAGGAGCTATAAAGCTTTTGTCTGTGGCTTTTAAAATCTTAGTAAATACAGCTGCTTAGACAAAGCGATATTTACAGAAACAATGGATGTTTTACAAGAGGAAATATATGATATGCTGCAATCCATTCAAAGGACAATGATTTCAAACCACAAAGAAATACAAGACAGCTTTGCAAATATAAGTCAACTTATCTCCAGTTTAAGCTCACTTCAAAAAAAATCCTCAGGAGAATACAGCAGAGTTGATGGAATATAAATCAGAGGGAAAGGACTTAAAGATGGACTTTTACAAAAAAGAAAAATATGATTTAATTCAAGTGGAAGGAAAGTCAACTTATATTTCAACATCACAAAACAAATTGGATGACAACAGAAGGGATTTTAATGGAAAGAAAAGTGCAAGTGTTCAGGACAGAGATGTTGATTTACTTTCCACACCTATAGGAACGCCTATGTTCATATGGGAAAACCTTTGGATCCAGCAAAGTATATTGATCAAGAAGAATTCTGGGCAAAGAAAAGAGATTAAGAAAAAAAATGATGGGACATATCAGAGAGAATATTTTTAAAAGAAACATGTGTTTGAATATGGTTAAAGAAATAGAAAAAATTTGTAACACACCATTTTAAGAGGGATGAAATGTTTTAGATACTTAAACTTAGAGTTAAGGGATTAGATGATTAGATTTATTAAATAGAATGTTTAAAGGTTAAATATATTCTTAACTATGATTAAAAAGAATAAGAAATTTGAGAAAATAAATACTACCAAGCCAGGAGGGATATATATTTTAAGTACTATGTTATTTCCTCTGTTCTGTTATTACTGCTTTCTTCTATTCTCTTTTATTTTATTTTATTTTATTATTTTATTTTTCTTCATTCTTTCTCTTTTCCCCTCTTTTTTTTACCAATATATTTAAAACTTAAGAAACATAAAAATGTGAGATGGCTTATATGGAAAAAATAGAATCAAGTTTGTTAATGTAAATGTAACTAATTGTCACCAGTAAAAATTATTTAGAATTTGGTGGGAGAAATAAACTAAAATAAGGACTGTAACAGGATTGATGATAAGGCAATTCAAATGAATGGAAAGAAAAGAATGCATTAATATGATGATTATTTTTTAGAAATATTGGAAAAAATATATACCAAATTGTCACTTATTAAAACAATAAGAATTAGATTAATGTAATGTTTGCAAAAAAGGATGTTTCAGGGAAAGAGGAAAGTAAACAAAATTAATGTATGAAATACAGACTATAGAAATTAATTTTTTATTTTTTATTTTTTTTTATTGAAAGTTTTTTAAATTTTACAAAACAAATCCCCTCCCCAAACCCCCCCCACCCTCCCATACCCTCCCCCACCTCCCCAAACCTCCCAAACCCTCCCCCAACCTTCCCAGAGCTGAGTACAGGCTTAATTAAATTTTTTCAGAAAAAGAAAAGAAAAACTTAAAAAGCATATAAATGCTAAACAAATCTAAATACATTAAATTAAATAGGTTATCTTCTCTAAAAAATAATAATTGCAATCATTAAACACATTATAATATACTCTAAACATTTTCTAGTATCATACTTATATTATTATCCATCATTCTGTATAAACTCCCTCCAAAACACAAATTTAAACATTACTTTCTTTGAATATCTATACCTACAATATAAAATCTAATCTCTCCCTCTTTCTTTATCCTAGAACACAAAAATAAACATATAAACCTTCATTATACCATTAAAACTAAATACTCTTTGAATACTTAAACTAAATACTTAAACTTAAACTTCTTATCTAAGATTTTCATTCAATCTCCATAATCTTCTCTCCTATCAAAAAAAAAACTTAAAAGACATATAAATCCTAAACAAATCTAGGTACATTTAATTAAACAAGTTATCTTCTCTTAAAAATAATAATAATAATAAAAAAAAAACCCAATCATTAAACACATTATAATATACTCTGAACCTTTTCATATCATACTTACGTTATTATCCATCATTCTTTATAAACTCCCTCCAAAACACAAATTTAAACATTACTTAAACCATTAGAATTCCCTTATACACATTTAAATCTTTACCAATAACAAATTCCATCCACAATAAACACATTCCTTATCAGTCTCTCTTGTCCATAAACCATTAAAATTCCCTTATACACATTTAAATCTTTACCAATAACAAATTCCATCCACAATAAACACATTCCTTATCAGTCTCTCTTATCCATAAACCTCAAAAGAAGTGCTTTGAAAACTGCCCTTAAAGCTAACTCCAAAAAGTTTGTAAATCTTGCTTCTCCCACAGACTCAGTACTCTTTTGAATACTTAAACTAAGTACTTAAACTTAAACTTCTTATCTAGAATTTTCATTCGATCTCCATCCTTGTCAGTCTCTCTTATCCATAAATCTCGAAAGAAGTGCTTTGAAATCTGCCCTTAAAGGTAGCTCCAAAAAGTTTATAAATCCTGCTTCTCCCGCAGACTCAGGAGCCAATACTTGTGAGGCTTCCTTAAACTCCTTCTTCTGCTGCTCTTTTTCTTTACGATTATATGTTGCACGAGCTGTCCTCTGCTCCTTCATCTCGACTTGTTGAGGCCCCTCAAACTGAGATTTCCCATTTTTCATTAATATAGGCTCTTCAGACTGCAATTCTACCCTTAAAGGTTGCTCCAAAAAATTTATAAATCCTACTTCTCCCGCAGATTCAGAAACCAATAGTTGTGAGGCTTCCTTAACCTTCTTCTGTTGCTCCTTTTCTTTACAGTTATATGTTGCACAGGTTATCCTCTGCTCCTCCATCTCAACTTGTTGAGGCCCCTCAAACTGAGGTTTCCCAATTTTCATAAGTATAGGCTCTTCAGACTGCAATTCTACCTTCTTTTCTTCCAAAGCTTTAAACTTAATAGATGGCGATGAACATACCCCCAGGACCGAAGTATAAAAGTCTTTTGCTTGAGAAACAGTATTAAGTCTATAACATATCCCCAGGTAATTCACCACCATTCCAATCGGAACATCCCATCTGAACAAGATTCGTCTCTTTTTAAGTTCATCTGCTAAAAAAGCAAACTCCTTTCTTCTTCTTAAAATTTTAGATGGGATTTCCTTTAGAATTATAACATCTTGTGAAGCAATTTGAAATCTCTTCTTATAAAAAGCTTGTATAATTTCATTGCGCAGGGATCTTTTCCCAAAGTAAATTACCACATCTCTTGGCAAATTCTTTTGCACTGCCACCACAGAGTTAACTCTAAATAATTTTTCAATTTCACTAAGTATTTCCTCTTTTTCTTTATTCAAAATCACAGCAAAGTCCTTTGCAACCATCTCTCTCAGATCTCCTTGCACAGACTCTCCCAAACCTCTGATTCTTAAGGCATATTCCATTTGTCTATATTGAAGCATAAGAATCTCATTTTCCATTTCTTTTTCTATGCTTTCAAATTTTCCCTCCATCAATTCCACTTTTTCTGCTACCTCTTCTACACGAGAGTTCAGCTTTTCAAGAACAGAGGCAACTCCTTTTAGAGCCAAAACTATCTCTTGCCTCAAAATCTTATTATTTTCCTCTAAAATCTCTTTCATTTCTGCCCTAATTTGAGATATAACATTTCCCATCATATCTTGCAAATCCTTCACAATTATTGGCTGTACCAAGGAAGAGGGTGAAGCTATTGATTTAGGTTGTTGCACTGATGATAACACCGAAGAAGAAACCACCTTAGGAGCTGTAGGAATTACTGGACGCTTTGGAGCCATCTTAAAAAAAATCTTTACTCCTTCTTAAAAATTACAAAAATTAAGCAAAAGAAAAAGAGAGATTAAGTCCAAAAAAATTCAAAAAATCCTTCAAAAGGAGATCATTATAACAAAAAAATACTGAACGCTTTGGAGCCATCTTAGAAAAATCTTTACTCCTTCTTAAAAGTTACAAAAATTAAACAAAAGAAAAAGAGAGATTAACTCCAAAAAATCAAAAAATCCTTCAAAAGGAGATCATTATAATAAAAAGAAAGGAGTTAAAAAAAGAAAAGGGAAGAAGAAAAAAATAATTAAATAGAAAAAATCCATTCCATTTTTTTAAAAGTACAAAAAGCAAAACAAAGAAGTTAAACAAAAATAATAATGCTTCTAAAATCCAAACCCAACATCAAAATCAAATCCACATTCCATTCCAATCATTAAAAAAAAAAGGAAAAGGATAAAAAAACCACCAAAAAGCCTGCCGATCGCCATTCTACCTTCCCAAAGGAAAAAAAAAAAAACTGAAAGGCTTGCCGATCGCCATTTTACTTTCCCTTTCAACAAAAGGAAAAAAAATAAAAAGAGGGAATATAAAAGTAAAAGTAAATCTTTAAACTTAAAATCCAAATAAAATCAAAGAAAGCAAAAGCTAAATCCTCTACTCAGCTCTGTCCGCCTCTAAAAAAAACTCACCAGATCACTTTAATCGCGGAGGTGGTTGCAGCGGCTTGTTTTGTCCCTAGGGACAAAAGCAGCTGGGAAGCGGAGACAGTCTGAACTCCGTGGGAGCACTCCTCTCACCCCCCCAAAAAAAGCCTTGGGGTGCATGAGAGTGGCTCTACCACTATTCAGACAACCCTCTTCCCCCCCCTTTGCCTGGGAGGGGGATTTTGAACCGCTGAACAGCTGATGGCCGCTGTTCATAGCGATTCAAACACTTACCCAGGAGGACGGCTACAAAGTAGCCGCCATTGCGCGCGCAGATCCACCGGAAACCAGACTATAGAAATTAATTGTTAAGGATTGTTTTTACAAATGTAACCCAGACATCACACTATTTACCAACTATTGTGACTTATGTTTGTGCAAAAAAATTAATAAAAAATATAGAAAGAGATACATATAAAAATAAGTATTACATATACAGCTATACATATCAAGTCCCCTTTTTATATCCCTTCTATCGACTTCCTTCTTGTTTCCCTCTACTTGTAAAATTTATTCCAAATTCGGTAATATTCTGTTTCCTCCTGGTTTTTTAACTCCTTAGTCATCTTATCCAGTTCAGCGCAATGTAAGATTTTTCTTATTAGCGCATTTCCGCTAGGCACTTCAATTGCTTTCCAATTTTGGGCAAACAAGATCCTTGCCGCCATTATCACATGTATAATTAAATATATATCATCTTTGTTTATATTTTTTCCTAATATTCCTAATAAAAACATCTCTGGTTTACATTGAATTTTGTGACCCATCATTTCTATTATCCATCTCCAGACCCTAAGCCAATAAACCTGTACTTCTTTACAAACCCACCAAATGTGAAAGAATGTACCCTTTTCCTTTTTACACTTCCAACAAATTGGTGAGTAACCACTATACATTTTTGCAAGTCTGGCCAGTGGCAGATGCCATCTATAAAGCATCTTATAAAGATTTTCTTTATAAGATGATGCCAATGTAATTTTGTTGTTACATTCCCAAGTTTGCTGCCATTGGTCCAGATTTATAGCGTGTCCCAAATCTATTGCCCAGGTAACCATAGTTTCTTTGACTTGTTCCTCATATAATTTATATTCTAACATGTATTTATATATATTTTTAATTTGTTTTCTCTCCGAGCCTAGTATTATTTTATCAAGCCCCGTATCTCGTCTATTAATTCCCTACTCTTTCTTGTCTTTTACGTATCTCGCTTGCATCTGAAGATAAGACCACCATTCCAAAACTATTCCCTGTTGTCTCAACTCTTGTCTTTGCTTTAGATGGCCTTCCTCTGACAGAATATCTTTATATGTAATGACTTTATCTTGCCTGTATAAGTTGGGGTATGTAACTGCTTCTGATGGTGAGAGCCAACCTGGAACTCCTATATAGTGTTCGCTTTTAACTATGTTTCAACTTTTTATGAGTTCTTGCTGAAATTTGTGCCTCAAGAAATATTGATGGTTCCTACTTTTCCCTGTCCATAAGTGAGCGTGCCAACCCTGCTGGAAGTCATGCCCCTCTAGATATAAACATCTTTTGTTTTCCAGAGTAATCCAATCCTAATCCACATCAAGGCTGCTGCTCGATAGTACAGCTCCCAATCTGGAAAGCCTAATCCCCCTCTCTCTTTGGCATCCTGTAGAAACTTTTGTTTTATTCTCGCTTTCTTTCCTTGCCACACGAAATCTAACGTTAATTTGTTCAGCTCTTTAAAAAGTTTTTTATCTAATTGGATTGGGATATTTTGAAACAAAAATATCATTTTGGGTAAACTATTCATTTTCACTGCTGAGATTCTTCCAAGAAATGAGAGGTGTAAGTTTCTCCAGCAATCTAGGTCAGCTTTTATGTGCTTTACTAACTTTCCATAGTTGTCCTCTTTAATTGATGAACACCATGCAGAAATAACAATTCCCAGATATTTTAATTTAGGAACTATTTGTATACCAAGATTTTCTTTTTGTGTATTAGTCATATTTTTTGCTATGATCTTTGTTTTGTTTCTATTTATTTTCAAGCCTGCCGAATCTCCATACTCCTCCAATATTTCTAATAGCTTCTGACCTGATTGCACTGGATCCTCCAATATAAATACTAAATCATCAGCATATGCTTGGAGTTTGTATATTTCCTTCTTGATCTCAAGCCCTTTAATCTGCTCCTCTTGCCTTACTATTCTTGCTAAAATCTCCAATGTATATATAAACAGCAACGGCAAGAGAGGGCATCCTTGTCTTGTACCTTTCTGAATACTAAATTTATTAGTGGCCTCACCATTTATTATAATCTGAGCATTCTGTTCAGAGTATATTGCGGTTATTACGTTTAAGAAATTTTTACCAACATCCATTAATTTCAATTGTTGAATCAAAAATAGCCAATTAGCATTATCAAATGCCTTCTGTGCGTCAAGAAACAAAAGTGCCACTTGGCGGTCGCTATGCAATTCATAAAATTCAAAAATGTCTATAATTGTCCTTATGTTCCACTTAATCTGCCTATTCGGTAAAAACCCATTTTGGTCACAATGTATAAAGTCAATTAAATAGTTTTTAAACCTCTCTGCCATTATTGACGCGAAAATCTTATAATCAGCATTTAGTAGGGAGATAAGCCTATAATTTTGTATCTGTGTTCTGTCCGCATCTTCTTTTGGTATTAGTACTATGTTTGCCTCTAACCAAGATTTAGGTATTTTTGCATCAGTTAAAATGGCATTAAAAACTTCTAATAGGTATTGGTTGAATACATTTTGCTGTTCTTTGTATAACTCCACTGGTATTCCATCTGGGCCGGCCACCTTGTTGTTCTTTTGTTTACTTATGGCCTCAACTATTTCCGTCATTCTTATTTCCCCATTTAACATAAATTTTATTTCCTCTGGTATCTTTGGTATATCTGCCTTTTCCAAATATTCTATTATCCTTTCTGCTCTTTGTCCCTCATTCCTCTTATATATTTTTTCATAATATCTTTGGGCTATACCCCTTTTAGTAATCTCATCATATTGGGTCTCTCCTTTCTCATCTTGCAAATTTGTAATCTGTTGCTTCTCTTTCTGTCTTCGTAATTTATACGCCAGGTGTTATGTCCCGAGCCTTGCAAACGGGCTCGGGGCATTTGCAGGCAGTCCCGGGCAGGTGCAAGCTGCCCGGGACCAGACAGGCTGTCGCCAGCGCCTGTGCGCATGCACGGGTGCTGGCGCGGGAAAAGTAACACATTGACCCGGGGATTGCCTATATAAGAGGCTGGGAGGTTTTGGGCGTTGCTGAAGCCTTCACCTGTAAGCTGAACACAGAATAAAAGAAAACCTGAGAACTACAACTGCTTCTCGTGTCTGCTTTTCGCCAAGGACTCAACACTGGCGACGAAGGTGGGATGCCTTACATCGCCTGGAAAGGAAGAGGTGTAAGCTTACCCAAGTGAGTCCTGAGCGGCGGAACGGCGTTGACTCGGCAGCTACCTGCCAATCCAGTGCGCATTCGGGGGTAGGCTGGCTGATAGACCCGTCTCCTGAAAATGGCAAAAGTCGGAAGGCTTTCGGAATTCGACGTCTCTTATCCAGAGCGGTGGGAGTCCTACGTAGCCAGGGTGGAAAATTACCTCAAGGTAAACCAAGTGAGGGAAGATAGCTTGAAGGCTGCCACCCTGCTTTGTGTCTGCGGTCAAGACGCCTTCGAAATCGCAGAGAACCTTGCTGCGCCTGTCCCATTAGAGTCTGTCAGCTACGCAGATCTAAAGAAGCTATTGAAGGAGCACTTCCAGCCCAAGATGTCCGTCATCGCATGGCGCCACACCTTCGAGCAGAGGGATCAACGATCCGGGGAGTCGGCCAAAGAATACATCGCCGCGTTGAGGAAGGCCGCCAAGCACTGCGAGTTCAAGGACCTCGAAGAACGACTGAGGGACCGATTCGTGTGCGGCTTAAGGCATCGAGATCTACAACAGAGGCTTTTCGCCAAAGAAGACTTGTCCTTCCAAGATGCCTTAAGAGAGGTCACCGCAGAAGAAGCAGCAGGCGGCGCCGTCAAAAACATGCGGCCGATCAGGAACAGTCCAGATGTTGCATCCGTGCACCAAGAGGACGTCCAAGGGAACTCCGAGGAGGATCCGGACGAGGAAGTCGACCGTCTCCACCCCACGAAGGAAGGGAATCAGAAAGGAAGCTCTGCAGCTCCCCTCAAGTGCATCGGCTGTGGAGGTCGCCACAGGAAAACCGACTGCAAGTTCCGCTCCGCTATTTGCCGGGCGTGCGGGAAACAAGGACATATTGCAGCTGTGTGTCTGGGCCGACGAAAGGTACAACCTCAGGAAGAACTGCGCCTGAAAGGTACCAGGGTCCCCAGCCAGAATAGGGTCGGTTTTTGCGCTTCGCGAAGAAGCATCTTCAGGACAGGCACACACAAGCCCATCAAGAAAAAGCTGTCACTCAAGGTGAAGCTACAAGGGGTTCCATTAACTATGGAACTAGACACGGGGTCTGCCCTTTCAATCATATCCTTACATACATTTAGGAAGATTTGTTCCGGCAGTGGAACTCAGGCTAAATTAAGGCCTTCTGACATTGTGTTAACAGACTTTCAAAATTCGAGAGTGTGTGTTAAGGGGGAGGCCACCCTTAACGTACAGTATAAGAATTTTGAAGGTCCACTAGACATATTAGTAGTAGGGGGTGAACGAACGAGTCTCATAGGACTCGATTGGTTTGAAGCCTTGGGGATACACGTCACGGGGCTCAACAGCTTACAAACACTCGACCTACAGGAAGTCTGCAAAGAATTTGCAGATGTCTTCAGCCCCCAGCTGGGCACATTCAAGGGACCCCCTGTGTCCTTAAAACTAGACCCCACTGTCACGCCCATTAGAATTAAAGCAAGAAGGGTCCCTTTTGCTTTAAAGAGTAAAATTGACACTGAGTTAGACAAACTGATCCAACAGGGAATCCTAGAACCTGTTGATTCCAGCCCTTGGGAGACCCCCATTGTCACGCCTCTAAAGGCAAATGGGGACATTCGCATTTGTGCTGACTACAAATGCACTCTTAATAAGGCATTGCAGCAACATGCCTATCCTGTTCCTGTGGTCAGTCATATTCTGGCCTCCCTCAAGGGGGGGCGCGTTTTTGCAAAGCTTGACCTAGCTCAAGCGTATCAACAGCTGCCTGTTGATGATGATGCTGCTATAGCTCAGACTATTGTGACCCACAGGGGAGCCTTTAAGGTAAAAAGGCTACAGTTTGGAGTGAATGTCGCTCCTGGGATTTTCCAAAGCGTAATGGAAAACACACTACGGGGCATACCGGGGGTTTGCCCCTACTTTGATGATGTCTTAATTGCAGGAGACTCCACACACATTCTAGCTGAAAGGCTAAGGGCTGTTCTGTTAAGATTCAGGAAAACAGGCCTCAAGCTCAAAAAAGACAAATGCAAAATTGGGGTGCCTTCTACTGAATTTCTGGGATTCAAAATTGATGCTGCTGGGATTCACCCTGCTGAATCCAAACTAACTGCCATTTTAGAAGCACCTAGGCCAAAGTCTAAGGCCGAACTTCAGGCCTTTCTGGGCCTCCTGAATTTCTACAATTCCTTTCTTCCACATAAAGCTAGTGTAGCTGAGCCTCTTCACAGGCTATTAGACAAACAAGCAGTGTGGCAATGGTCACAAACACATGAGGCTAGTTTCAATGAGGTCAAGGCCTTACTCACTTCTAACAGTGTACTTGCACACTTCAATGAGTCCCTTCCTGTGTGCATCGCTTGTGATGCTTCCCCTTACGGGGTAGGAGCCGTCCTGAGCCACCTCAGGTCTGATGGAACTCAGGTTCCTGTTGCATATTACTCCAGAACACTGTCTTCTGCTGAGTGCAACTACGCTCAGATAGACAGGGAGGCTCTGGCTGTTGTTGCTGGAATTAAAAAATTCCATGATTTCTTGTATGGCAAGCATTTCACGGTCTTCACTGACCATAAGCCTCTGCTGGGACTGTTTACCACACGTAAACAAACTCCCCAAATCATTTCCCCTAGAATGCTTAGGTGGTCTATTTTTCTGTCTGCATATGATTTTTCCTTACTACACAAGCCTGGGAAAGAAATGGGCCATGCTGATGGCCTCAGTAGATTGCCCCTGCCAGTAGTAGAAGCTGACCCTGCGCCAGCTGTCAACATTCTATCCATCCAAGCCTTGCCCGAGTCCCCTCTGAATGCCAGGGATGTCGCCGCTGAAACAGGCACAGATCACACACTTTCACGTGTCCTTTCTTGGGTTTTGTCTGGATGGCCTGAGCACTGCCCTAGTCCTGAGTTTCAGAGTTTCTGGTCCAAAAGGAATGAGTTGTCCACTTCTCAGGGTTGTCTGCTTTGGGGAAACAGAGTTGTCATTCCCACCTCAATGAGGACTAGGATCTTAGAGTCCCTCCACGAGGGTCATCCTGGCATTGTTCGCATGAAGGCCCTTGCGCGCAGCCACTTGTGGTGGCCTGGTTTAGATAAGGACATTGAGGCTAAGGTGCATGCATGCCACCTGTGCCAGCGCTCTCGCCCAGAGATGCCCCAAGCTCCTGTGCATAGATGGGAGGATACACAGTCCCCATGGTCTAGGGTGCACATTGACTACGCTGGGCCCTTTCAGGGCCAGTTCTTCTTGGTCCTCGTTGACAGTCATTCAAAATGGCTTGAGGTTGTACCTGTCTCATCCACCACCACTGCAAAGACTATTCAGGTACTGAGGGGGATTTTTGCTACACACAGGCTTCCAGATGTCATTGTGTCTGACAACGGCCCTCAATTTACTTCCTCCGAATTCCAAGCTTTCTTACAGGCTAACATGATTCGTCATGCCACGTCTGCACCCTTCCACCCGTACACCAACGGTATGGCTGAACGCATGGTCCGCATCACAAAGGACGCCTTGAAAAGACTCACCTATGGGGACTGGCATCACAGGTTGGCTGACTTTCTCCTTTCTTACCGCACCACACCGTCCACTTCTACAGGGAGAAGCCCAGCTGAACTTCGCTGGGGGCGTAAACTTACTACAACACTTGACCGGTTGCATCCGGACAGACTGCCTTCATCTACCTCACATCCTCAGGCACCTAGACAATTACTTGTTGGTGCCCCGGTTTGGACTCGCAATTACGGGCCTGGTCATACATGGGTCCCCGCTTCTATTTCCAGGGTCACAGGTCCTCTATCCTACGAGGTAGCCCTGGACAACGGTCGTGTCCTGCGTCGGCACATCGACCAACTCCGCCCTAGGCGGGATCTTCCAGATGAGACCCCTGGGTCTTTTCCGGGGGGGAGGGGGACCCTTTAGAGCAAAGGGAGGGGCACGAGCTGCTGCCCACCTCCAATGATGGAGCCACAAACGGCCCATTCCAAGATTCCGCGAGTGCCCCAAACAGGAATTCTAAGAGCCTATCCAACTACCAGGCATTCACGCCTACTCCAGCCAGGGAGTCACCCCGGGGGTACAATCACTATTCACCTGCACAGCACAGTACTCCAGTCAGGGAGGATACCCGGGAGCATCCCAATAAATCATACCCCGCAAGAGAGCTGGCACATAATCCCCAGAGTTGGCCTGACCTTACCCCAAGTCCTACAGGGGGTCAAACATACAGGGAGGTGGTCGAGGAACCAAGTCCCGACTACAACACCTCTAGCCCAAATCAGGGAGTAACTGAGTTTGGGGAAGGCACAGAAACCTACATAAGCCCGGACACAGAACGGGGTTTAGGGGATGGACAGCCTCCTGACAGGTCTTGGACGGACCTAGGAGGTTCTACAGAGACGCCCAGCAGTGGCTATCACTTCAAGAGGCCCGAGGGCCTACAGCTAGGCGGGTCAACCAGGTCACAAAGTGACAGAAGCCCTGGCCTGACGAGCCCGGTGGGCAAGCAAGCAGGCCAGGCATTGGGGCACAGTCCTTGGAAGGCACCAAGGCATGATAAGGAGAACAGGCTCACATCTCCCTCCAGTCAGGGAACACCTATCAGAAACCCAGAGCTGAGAAGGTCACAGAGAGTAAGGAAATCTCCTAAGTACTTAGAGGATTACATAACATTGCTGGCTAAACAAAAGCCAGTGAACAGTAGGAGCACTGGGGAGTAGAACACTGTTTCAAGAACTAATTGTATGTTGGTAGTAGTCTTAACCCGGGGGAAAGGGGTGTTATGTCCCGAGCCTTGCAAACGGGCTCGGGGCGTTTGCAGGCAGTCCCGGGCAGGTGCAAGCTGCCCGGGACCAGACAGGCTGTCGCCAGCGCCTGTGCGCATGCGCGGGTGCTGGCGCGGGAAAAGTAACACATTGACCCGGGGATTGCCTATATAAGAGGCTGGGAGGTTTTGGGCGTTGCTGAAGCCTTCACCTGTAAGCTGAACACAGAATAAAAGAAAACCTGAGAACTACAACTGCTTCTCGTGTCTGCTTTTCGCCAAGGACTCAACACCAACCATCTCCCAGGTTTATTTGCATGTTCAAAATAGTTTTGCTTGGCGACCTTAAGCTGTTGTGCTAACTTTTCTGAATCTTCTATGTACATTTTATGTTTGATTAAATCCATTTTACTTTTCAATCTTTTATTATTTGGGTCTCCCTGATATTGTATTTCAGCCTGTTTATATTCTTCCTCTAGCCTCATCCTATATTGTTTTTTCCCTTTGTTTCTCTTAGCCATATATGAGATTGCAACACCCCTCGTATATGCTTTAGCTGTATCCCAGGTATTCTGCAGCGATGTATCCCCATTTTTGTTCACTTGAAAGAAAAAATACATTTCTTTCTCCATCTTTTCCTTAAACCCTTTCTCTCTAAGGATCACTCTTTGAAGGGTCCATCTTGGCCTACTCCTTCACCCTTTCCAACAAAAACTTATAGGATTGTGATCTGCCCAGAGACTGGGTTCTATATTAATTTCTTGAATTGCCGAATCTAGTTTTTTGATAGCCATAACATATCAATCCTAGTCCACGATCTATGTCTGTTAGAGTAATATGTGTATTCCCTTTTATCTTTATTTCTTTCTCCCCAGACATCTAGCAAATTGAGGTCTGTGCACATCTCAAAAATGTTTTGGGAAGTATTTTTTTATTCCCTTTCCTTACCTCATTACTTTTATGATCTTTTGTTCTATCTACTATCGCATTAAAATCCCCAATCACGCAGAACTGATCTCCCTCTATATCATTTAGTTTACTATGCAGTTTTTTAAAGAAAGATACTTGGGCTCCATTTGGCACGTAAATTACAACGATTATTATATTTTTATTGTTCAATTTAGCCTCCACTATCAAAATCCTTCCCTCTTTATCCTTATAGATTTGTTTGGAAGCTATCCTCTGTTTAACGTAGAAAGCGATTCCTCTTTTTTTCCTCTCATCTAACGGAGCATATAACTTTCCTAATTTAGGTTGCTCTAATAAATATTTTTGATCGTCTTTTATATGAACCTCTTGTAATGTAATAATATCTGCATTTAATTTAATAAGTTTACTAAAGACTTTCCAAAGCTTTACTGGTGAGTTCAAACCCCTGATATTCGTTGACCATATCCTATACTCCTCTCCCGTCATCCTGTTTTTGTCGTGCCTTGGTACTTCTAGTAATTCTTATTTCCTTCATCTCCTCAAGACTTCTCCCCTGCTGTTCTAATCTTTCTTGTCCTCCTCCCCCTTTTACTTCTCCTAAATCTTCCTCTGGGACACAGTATTGTCTATAGAAGTCTTCAGCTTTCTCCACTGTGTCTAAACTGAATCTCTTCTCCTGCCAGGTCACAATAATCCCCTCTGGTGTTAGCCATCTAAAATTCACCTTACTTTGATGCAGCCTAGACATAAAAAAATGATAATTCTTCCGCAAATCTCTCATCCTTTTAGGTATTTGTTTTAACACTATAATTTGTTTCCCTCTATACACCAGCTGTTCGTCGCGTGTCCTATATAGTATTTCATCTCTGATTGCCTTTTTTTATAAATTTCACATGAACCTCTCTAGGCAAGTTGTATCTTCTCCCATAGTTTGTCTGCACCCTGTATGTCTCATCCATCCCAGCAATCAACTCTTCTTTATCTATCCCTAGAACTCCTACCAATAAATCTGCCATTTTTCCTCGAAGGTCTTCCCCTCTCTCCTCTGTAACATTTTGAAATCTAAGATATTGAGCTGCCTTCTCCGCTTCCAATAGCGTCACCACTATCACTAATTCTTTGTTAACCAAGGTTAAGTTTTTATTCATCTCTTCAACCTTCTTTTCCTTGTTATCCATTCTTCATTCTACTTCCAACAGCTTCTGTTCATTTTTTGTGATTTGCTGTTGGAAGGCTTCAAATCTTCTGTCCATTGCCTGAATCTTCTCTTTCATTTCTCCTGTATCGCTTCTTACCGCTTCCAGCTCCTTTTTAATTTCCTCATGATTCTTCAACATGACTTCCTGCATTGTCTGCATCATTGCCTGAAGGTCTTTGAGTGAATTAGAACACTCCCTTTGGAGCATATCATCTAGCGATTTCTGACTCATAGGGCTGGAACCTTGTATTTATTTATTTATTTTATTTTATTTCTAAAATTTATATGCCACCCAATCCCAAGGGACTCAGGGCAGTGTACAAAATTAAAACAATAATATGACAATAAAACAATAAAATAAATACATTCATACAGCGTGTCCAATCATATCCCGCCCCCCCCCCCGGGGACATCAGCCCCAGGCCTGCCGGAACAGGAGAGTTTTAACGGCTTTCTTAAAGGCCGGCAGGGTGGGAGTAGTTCGAACCTCGGGGGGAAGTTGATTCCACCAGGTCGGAGCCACCACAGAAAAGGCCCTTCCCCGAGGGCCCGCCGGCCGACATTGTCTGGCCGACGGGACCTGAAGGAGGCCTAATCTGTGGGACCTCACCGGTCTCTGGGAACTGTGCGGCAGTATGCGGTCCTGTAAGTAACCTGGTCCTATGCCATGAAGGGCTTTAAAGGTGATAACCAACACCTTGAATTGCATCCGGAGACCCACAGGAAGCCAGTGCAGCTCACGGAGGATAGGTGACACGTGAGCGTACCTTGGTGAGTCCACAATCGCTCTCGCGGCTGCATTCTGAACCAACTGCAGCCTCCGAACGCTCTTCAAGGGTAGCCCCATGTAGAGCGCGTTACAGTAATCCAGTCTTGAGGTGACAAGGGCATGAATGACCGTGAGTAAAGCCTCCCAGTCCAAATAAGGCCGCAACTGGTACACCAGGCGAACCTGGGCAAAGGTCCCCCTGGCCACAGCCGATAGATGTTCCAAATTTAGCTGTGAGTCCAGGAGGACACCCAAGTTGCGTGCCTGCACTGAGGGAGGTAAATTTACCCCCCCCCCCAGGACTAGTGATGGACCATCCAGTTGACCTTTGGGAGGCAAGACCCAGAGCCACTTGGTCTTGTCAGGGTTGAGTCTAAGCCTGTTCACCCCCATCCAGACACTCACATCTTCCAGGCACCGGCACATCACGTCGACTGCTTCACTGAAAGGACACGGGGTGTAGATATACAATTGGGTATCATCCGCATACTGATGATACCTCACCCCGCCAACACCGACTGCGACCTGTCAGAGAGGTAGGAGGAGAACCACCACAATACTGTGCCGCCCACCCCCACCTCTCCGAGACGACGCAGAAGGATACCATGGTCAATGGTATCGAAAGCCACTGAGAGGTCAAGAAGCACCAAGATAGAGGAATGACCCCTATCCCGGGCTCGCCAGAGGTCATTGGTCAGTGCGACCAAAGCAGTCTCAGTGCTGTAGCCGGGCCTGAAACCAGATTGAAAAGGGTCCAGATAATTAGTTTCATCCAAGGATCGCAAGAGTTGGGACGCCACCACCTTCTCTACAACCTTCCCCACAAAGGGGAGGTTGGAGACAGGACGAAAGTTCTTCAAAACAGCTGGGTCCAGGGAAGGCTTCTTGAGGAGGGGCCTCACCACCGCTTCCTTTAAAGGTTGTGGGAAAGACCCCTCCATCAAGGAGGCGTTGATTATCGCCTGGAGCCAGCCTCGTGTCACCTCCCTACTGGCAGAAACCAGCCAGGAGGGGCACGGGTCCAATAAACAGGTGGTGGCATTCATTGCCCTCACGGCCTTGTCCACTTCATCAGGGGTCACAGGCTCAAACTCGCTCCAGATAACATGACTAAGACCAGCCCCCAGCAACTCGGCTGACACTGCCCAGTCGGAGTCCAGGTCTCTCTGAATCTGAGCGATTTTGTCCAAAAGAAACTGAACAAACTCCTCAGCTCTCCCCTGCAAGGGTTCCTCCGCCTCCTCCACTTTAAGAAGGGAGCGGGTCACCCTAAACAAGGCGGCCGGGCGAGATTCTGCGGATGCAATAAGTGTGGAAAAGTGAACACGCTTTGCCGCCCTTATCGCCACTAAATAAGTCCTAAGATAGGCTCTTTATAGTGATCGGTCAGATTCAGAGTTACTGGCCCTCCAACGTCGCTCTAGACGTCTCTTGTGGCGCTTCATCTCCCGGAGCTCCTCAGTAAACCAAGGCGCCCTCCGGGGACCACCATCACAAAGAGGTCGCAAAGGCGCAATTCGATCCAGGGCCCCGGACGCCGCCTCATTCCAGGCTGCAACCAGGGACCCGGACGAGTTGTGGACAAGGGAGTATTGTAGTTTTCTTCCCCCCACCAATCTTAGATAAATTTGGGTTACTTGCCATTTTTAATAACCTTCCCCACAACTTGCTATTCCTCCAAAATATCCACTTTCCACTTCTCTCTCTTCATCCTTCCACCTTTTATCTCTTTAAGCTATATTCTATACAAATCTATCAATATGTTTCAAATTCTAATATCTCAGTATCAAATATTAGTTTTCAGTCTCCCCAACCTTTCCTTCTATCTTTTTTTTATCTAATTATAATTTTATAGTCCAATATACCCTTCAACCTCTCTTTAGTTTCTTTCTTCTTTCTTCTCACTCTGTTCCGTATTTAAGTCCATATAATCGCTCCCGCTATCTCCTCGGCAGGCTCCTTCCAAAATTGCAAGTTGCTATCCCAGTCCAGTTCTTCCTATCATTCAATCACAGTTCCTTCCGCAAAAGAAAAAAAAAACACCTTTTCGTCAGCCAGTCCGCTCCAAAGTCAAATCAAAGCCAAAAGTCAAAAGTCTCAAGCAAGTCTTGGCGTCAGTTAGAGTTAATTACAGCCCCATTAACGTAATTCAAAGTCTCTGATCAGAGCTTCCTGGCTCCCTTCCAGCCTCTCTTCTTGCTACTTTCACTCGCCGCCTCCTCACTTCTACTCCGGCAATCTTTTTGCCAGGCTTTCGCTTTCAGCTACCCTTTCAAATGTGACTTTCGAATCTACTCACAAAAGCTTTGGGAAAGTCAATCAGATCAATTCCGATACACCATCATTCCGCTATTTCCTCGCTAGCTCCGTCCAGCTGTCAGGTCATTCGGTGGCCATTATTGGTCGCCTTCTTCCTAGTCCACTCGGTTCTGAGTTTCACCCACTTCCCGTCGCCAGTCACCACCACCGACAGAACAGCAGATCACTCACACCTTCCACCACCCCTACAAGGCTTCTCTCGGCTCAAAAGAGCCCCACGGACCTGGGACAAGCGATCGGCAATGCCGGAGAAACTGTTTGCACCGCCGCTCGCTCTAACAGCTGGCTCCGTCCCCTCCTCTGGTCCAACTTTCAAAGTTATCAGGGGTTCCTGGAAACCTGGACCCAAAAACAGTTTTGTCCCCTGACTCCCCTAATCTTCAAAGTTCATCAATTGAGTTAACTCCTCCTGTTCCTTTCTTTTAGGACACTCATTTGTCCAGTGCCCTTCCTCCTTACAGAAGGCACATTGATTTTTTGCTAATCTGGGTCCAGAGGAATTTTCTCTTAGGGGTTTGTATCCCCTGGTGCCAAATAGCTGTCCTCACCCTCGGCCTAGACCTCTCCCAAGACCCCTTATTGATTTCCTGTTTACTCCCCCCTGTCCTCTTTACTAGCCTGCTTGCACCAATTGAGCCATCATTTTTATCTTACGTTTATCTCTCTCCTCTTCTCTTTTTGCATAAACTTTCTGAGCCTCTTTTAATAAATCTTCTATTGTTTTAGTTTCCCATGTGTCTAATTTTTGCATTTTTACCCTAATATCTTCTCATGCTTTCCCTACAAATTGATATTTCAAAATCATTTGATGTCCTGGATTACCAGGATCCAAATGTCCATACTTTTGAAGTTGACTTTTTAATCTTTCTAACCATTCAGTTGGTGTTTCCTCCTTTCCTTGTTCTAATGACAGTGCCTTCTGAATGTTAAGACTCTGAGGCACTGCATTTTTAATACCTTCTATTAAATATCCCCTATAATCAGCCATAGCTTTCCTCTCTGCACTCATGTTAACTTCCCACTTTGGATCTGAATCAGGGATTTCATTCTGTTCATTCTTTTGTGGAAACTTTTTCTTACATTGTTCTTTAGCTGCTCTCCTAATCATCCCATTCTCTTCTGGTGTAAATAACATATTAAATATACATTGCATTTCTCTCCATGAATATTCCATAGGTTCTAAAAACATTTCAACCTGTTTTCCTACTTCTATTGGGTTTTCTACTAATTTAGGCAGTTCCTTCTTGAACTGTCTGATTTCAAAGGCCGTTAGAGGGGCCTCCACATAACCCAGATTGCCTTCTCCTATAGGCACCTGTCTAAAAGGTGCTATAAAGACTTGTCCCATTTTCTGCTGTCTTGTGACCCTAAGGGAAAAGCCTTCTGGCATGTTCTTTTTTATCTCCTCCTCTAATTCCTGGTTATTTTTGACTAATTTCTTGGTTTCCTTTGGCAGGTCCTCTGGTGCAGATGGCTTAACTTTGGACCCTAAAGGTACAATGTCATCTTCCTCCTCTTTTGGGCCAGGATATGAAGGAAGATTATCCAAGGGTTCCCATTTGGACATCTGCATCAGATTACCTTGTGGTCCCACCCAAGCAGCTGCATAATGTGACTCCTCTGTTCCTGCCTTAGTCTCATTTATATAAATATTTAAGTCTTTTTTTTTAACAGATTTTATTAATTTTTCCAATTTTAACAACCAAGTAATTATGAAGCAGCGTGGTAATAGGGTAATCAATATTTATTTATTATAAATATTTAAGTCTTGTATTATAGCCAAATCATCAGTACCGGAGGCCATATAAAACCTCTGAATTTATACTTAGGCCAGATATATATGTTATAATGTATCATCCTTCCTCTGTCTAAATGCCTTGTTTGAGCCATTGATTTCCAGTTCTTCAACATTCTCCCTAAAGGGGTCCATTCTGGAATGTGGATATTTTTCTCTGTTTCCTTATTGGCCGGCACACTGGCTGGGGAGGCATCCCTCCTTTTTGCACTCTTATTGCCCATTAATACCCCTCTGATATATAGATACCCCTCTGGTATCTTACCTTTCAGGCAGAGTTGCAGTCCTTCCCTGAGTCAGCCGGCCTTTCCCTTAGGCTGTCACTGGGTCCTGGCTTTCCATCTTGGGATCTCCAATTCCTCTTTGTTCCAGCAGGGGTGATCCAACCTTTAGGACTGGAAAAAAAAACTTACCCAGGTGCGCACTCCCCTCTTCAGATATCCCTGGCTGCCAATGATGGAATGGATGCAAATCCCGGAGGAGCCCCCAAGGCATTTATGTGCTCCTGGCTACTTTCCTTCGTGACCAGAGGCAAGCTCACCTGACCAATAACCAGCCAAGACACAGTGAAGGCCTTTTGTTTTGTTTATTGCAATAAGCGGAAGAGAAGCTTTCAAAGCTTGGTTCTCTTCAAAGTTTTAACCCAAAATATTCCCTTCTTTTATGCAGTCCTGTCCCCGGCCGCTACTTCCCTCCTCTTTCCCCATTGGCTGAGGTACTATGAGGTTACACTCTTTCCGTCCGCTTATACACATTTCCTGATAACATATTAAATCATATTCACATATACAATAATAATAAGAAAAATTAGACATTTAAATGGTTATGTTAAACTCTGTGGATATTTATGTCCCCCTTTTAGAACAATAGGTTCTTTCCTGTTTTTCAATTCAGTGTGCCTTTCCTGGCTAGCCATTTCCTCTTACAGCTATTTTTTTTATAGCTTGTCTTCTTCATTTCCCACTCTAAGACCCAGCTATTTTTGCCTATGTGTTTATCTTACTTCCTTTATCTTATCTTTTCCTGATTCCCACCAATTGTACTTATTTTTCTATTTAATTAGTTTCCATTGTATTGTAGGTTTAACTGACTCTGAAGATTTATCATATTGATACATATTTATCATAGTTAAGAAAGTCAAGATGGGGACCAGGACAAACCTCCACCTATTTTTATGTGCTTTGCATGTGATGCACATAAAAATAGGTGGAGCTTCAATCTGTTGTGGCTTTCATTCTGACATTTTTTTTAACCATGGACAACTTTGACAAGGATGCAAAGCTGGCAAGACTATATTTTGCAATGCGAGCACCATCAAGAATTTCTGTTTCTCTCACTCTGGGATTCTTCCAGGCTGGGAAGGGTCAGACATTTCTTTATCTTTCTTTGTTTTATTATTACATAAACTGCTTACATGGCAGTTTCTATGAATTCCCTGCCTCAAAATGGTAGGAAAAGGTAGGGGCTCTTGAGGGCTGCAAAAATGGAGTCTGGAGGCTGCATCTAGGCTAAGGGTTTACAGGTTGTCCATCTCTGTGTTAAACATGGTCATCCATAGGGATACCCATTCTGAAACCAAAGGCAGCTCTCCAGTTGAGGAATCCTGGTTTATTAAACCACAATGGATTCCACTGTTTCTTTTGCTTCAAGAGTGGGAAAGGCAATTAGGCAGAGGTAGCCTAGCATGACATCAGTGAAAAATAGTCTAGTATTACATTATACTGCATTTTAGTGTATCCAAACAAGCTGGTATTTCTAAACTATTAACATCTCCTAATGTGCAATCCTGGATTGTTTGGCCATAATAAACTAGACCTGTTAATTGTGGGCTACCCATATGTGATTTGTTTTATCTGCTCATATGTGACACAGCAAGAGGATTTTGCCTAATAATTGTTCCATGCTGAAATTAAATAAGGCTTATTATGGGCAAATATGCCCATTTTTTCCCCCAGTGTATTCACATCTCTATCTCTGAGAAAAAGGACTTTCTCCCATATATATTTTCCTCATTTATCCCCTGAACTTAAGATAATTATATCTAGAAAAAAAATCTGATAAGGATGAGTAGTATTAAATTGTTATTTACAAATAGGTTTCAGGAAGATAGCAAGACAGGGCATATTTAAACAATGAAGAAAACAACAAGCAGCATATGAAGGAAGATGCAAGGTAAACATCAAGATAAACTTTTGAATTTAATGCCTCATCTAAGCAGAAAAAAATATTTCACTATCTGAGGAAACTATATGTTGATATAATTTGTTTGCAAGAAACACATATTAAGATACAAGACAATATCTAACAAACAAAAGATTAGTTGAAGAATTCATCTTGGCTGGTGTAAAAACATTAATGCAGTTGTCTTATATATAAAACCCCAATTTAAACCTAAGCTGCTATTATCAGATGAATGTGGCAGATTTGTAGCTGTAGAAGTGGAGCTTAATGGAATAAAATCAGTTCAATTTATAACTTTTTTGAAATGCATTTTTCTGGATTTTTTGTTATTCTGTCTCTCACTGTTAAAATAAACCTACCATTAAAATTATAGAGTGATCATTTCTTTGTCAGTGGGCAAACATACAAAATCAGCAGGGCATCAAATATTTTTTCCCCTCACTGTATATATAAAATAAGAAAGAAGAAAGAACAGTCAACAAGTTAAGCTAAACATAACACTAATCTTCAAATCCCTCTGTTAACCATTTGTTATTGTATTTAACACATAGAAAGTCCACAAATGGTTTCCAATCTCTTATAAAGCTGTCTAGTCCAAGGCTTTTCAACCTTTTCACAGATTGTACCACTTTTAGGACATGACAATATTTGAGTACCACCAGTGCTTAGCAAGGTGTCAAAAACTTGATGACTAAAAAAAAAAAGGGGGGGGTTTGGGTTTTACTGATTAGATTCATTTATTGTTATAGAAATGGCTAGTTTATAATATTATGGAAAAGTAAAAAGTTGAGGTTCAATGTTAATGCTTCCTTCTACTGCAACAGAGGAAGTCTGTTCTTTTTCCCTTCTCTCCCTCACTTTTTCCCCCTTTTTCCTCCCCACTGTGTCCTACTATTTGTTTTTGTATTTTTGTATTTTATTCTATAATCTAATAAAATATTACAAACTGTAGAAAAAAAGGGAAAAAGTACCAGTTTTAATTTATTTGGTGGCTGTTCCTTTGCTGAATTACTTTCCCTTTGCACTGACAAATGTATGATGAATTTATCCATGTTTATTAATATGCACCACTACCAGCTAGTTCAGGGGTTTCAAACTTGGCACTTTTAAGACTTGTGGAGTTCAACTCCCAGAATTCCTCAGCCCTCATGGCTGGTTGAGGAATTCTGGGAGTTGAAGTCCACAGGTCTTAAAGTTGTTATTTTTGTAGATTCCTGAGCTAGCTAGTCGGCCCTTCTTACTCTCTCCCTTCTGAGCTCTTCCACAGTGTAGTAAGAATGCACGCACACACACCCAATCCCTTCCCTGTACCCTTAAAGACACAGGAATCAAAATGCAAAGCAAGAAAGGCTCACAAAATAAGCCTCCGATTTTTTTCTTCTCTTTAAGCTGCCACAGGCATGTCACGTGTCACAATGTTGCAACCTAGACTGAAAGGCTCCTGCAATTGCGAAAAGCTTTAGCTTTAAATTAAGCCTCTTTACCTTCAAAGAAAACTTTCTAAAAGCCATAGACAGACTAATTTCATTTGTAAAACTAATTTCATTTGTTTAAAGGGATTAAACCTTTCCTGTTGTCTTTTTTCCCCCTTCCCCCACCCAAACCACCTCCTTTTATAGCCTCTCCTTTCCTCCCCCCTTTTTCTTCAGTTCACCTCCAGGTCCAGCTGCCTCCAGAAGTGCCAATCAGCTGGAGCCCTGCTGGCTCCTGGGGCTTCTGCTGAGCCCAGACAGTCATGCAGCTGCAGCTGCCTCTCTCTCAGGCTCCTTAGGCTCAGTCCCCGCCCCTGCTACACTTGGCTAGCAGTCGCATACCACCTGCCACGTGGAAAAGTACCACAGGTGGTACGTGTACCACTGGTTGAAAAGCCCTGGTCTAGTCCATTATCTCTGATCAAAGCAGTTAATTTTGCCATCTCTGCTAATTCAGTCAATTTTAAAATCCATTCTTCAACAGTTGGCATCCCTTTTTCGTTCCAGTGCTTGGCAAGTACAATCCTTGCAGCCATCACCATGTGAAGGAATAACACTCCAAATTGTTTTTAAATTGGCTTCTCCATCATACCTAAAATAAAAGTTTCAGGTTTCATTAATATTTGTATCTTAAATATTTTCTGCATTGCCATTGTTATATTTGTCCAGTATGTTTTCACATATTTGCAAGACCACGTATGATAAATTGAACCTGGATTTTGACTACATTTCCAGCACTTAGTAGAAGACATTTTATACCATTTTCGCTAGTCTATCTGGGGTCAAGTACCAACAATCCATCATTTTATAAAAAAAATTTTTAAAGCTATAATTCAATGTAAATTTTAGTCCATTAGTCCACACATTCTCCCATTTATCTAGCACTATGTTATACCAATTTTTTTTGCCCGTTTTACCATACAATCTTTAACAAATTCATCTTCCAGATTCATCTTGAGCAGTGGTTCTCAACCTTTTTAATGCCGTGACCCCCAACCGGTCGTAAGTTGAGGACTACTCAACCGGTCATAAGTCAAGGACTACTCAACTGGTGCAGCACCATTTGCAGAATGGGACTTTTGGCGGGCTCAGCAGGGCAGAGACAGCCTGGACAATTCCTATTGGCTTTTGAAAGCCAATAGAATTAGACTCTATTCAAGAGAGTCTATTCTATTGGCTTTCAAAAGCCAATAGAATAAAAGAGAGTAGCACAGCTAAGGAAAAGGGGAAAAAAATGGTGGACTGCGTTGTTTGGCGACCCCCGTGAAATGGTCATTCGACCCCAAATGGGGTCCCGACCCACAGGTTGAGAACCACTGATCTTGAGTAACATTTTATATACTTTAGCAATCAAGTGGTCATCTCCAGAACATAAATTAACATCCAGTTCCGATTTAGTTCCTGTGAAAACAAATCTTTTTTATCAAGTTTAAATCTTTCAAAAATTCTATAATAATTAAACCAATCACAAGCAAATACTTCTCTTGCAAATTGTTCTCTTGTCTTTATCTTGAATCCATCTTTTTCTAATATCAATAAGTCTTGATATGTCATCCATTTGCATTCTGATATCATCTCTGTTCTATGTAGTGCTTCATGAGGTGATAGCCAAAGTGGCACTTTATCAGCTAATCTTCTTTTGTACTTCCACCATAAACATCCAATTGATTGCCATGAATCTTAAAACCAGGGTTAACTTTTACTTTGTCATACCACAAATAGGCATGCCACCCAAATCTCAAATCAAAACCTTCAAAGTCTAACAGCCTTGAATTTTTTAAAGTTATCCAATCTTTTAACCATACCAAACAACAAGCATTGTAATATAATCTAAAATCTGGCAAACCCAGACCTCCTCTATCTTTAGAATCATGTAGCAGCTTATATTTAATTTTTGGTTTTTTATTTTGCCAAATAAATTTAGATATAACTTTCTGCCACTGTTTGAAAGTGGAATCTCTAATCAATATCGGTATCATTTGAAATAGAAATAACATTCTAGGTAGCACATTCATTTTAATTACTGAAATTCTTCCCATTAATGACAAATCTAATTTTTGCCATCTATTTAAATCCAATATTATCTCCTTCCATATTTTAACGTAATTATTTTTGTAAAGCTTAGAATTTTCCTCAGTAAGAGTCACTCCCAAATACTGTGCCTTTTTCACAACTTTAAAACCAGTTTTAAATTCCAATTTATTCTGATCTTCCACATTTATGTTCTTAGTCAGTATTGTCGTCTTTATTTTTAAACCCGCCATTTCTCCAAACAGTTTGATCTTCCTCGTAACATATTCAGTGTTCTCTAGCAGGTCTTGCACAATCAATACCAAATCGTCAGCAAATGCATGTAGTTTATAACTGTGTGCTTTAATTCATAGTCCTTTTGCTCTGTAATCTTATGTAATATCTCTATTTAACAGTTCCAACACTAGATTACATAATAAAGGGGATAAAGGACACCCGTGTCTTGTTCCTTTCTGGATTTCATATGATATTGTCAAATTTCCATTCACAATAATCTGAGCTTTCTCAAATATATAGATCAGGCATGTCAAACTGCCAGTCCGCTGGCTGGATGCGTCATGCCAAAACCGCACCCACCCCATTGCTGGCAATGGGGAAAAAGTCACACTACGTCACACGACGTCATGTGACGTTGCGAGTTTCGCATGTCTGATATAGATGGACTTCAGACCCTGTATAAAGCCCAATTCAAAGTCCATATTTTCCATTACTTTAAACATGAAGGCCCAGTTCAAGTTGTCAAACTGTAAGGACTCACTTCAACCCCACATCTTAAGAAACCAGAACTCTTGGAGACAATTTCTTCCAACAGGAACTTTTATTAAGAGTAGTTGATAGCAGGCATAATAGACAGGATCTGAGATTTCCCGCACAGAGTGATAGATTAAGGTATCCCCAAATTAGACCCCACCCCATAGTCTGCCCATCCGGTATGGGATGGCCAATCCCCAGGTGTTAAGTCCATCGTGGGAAAAGGGGAGATAACATCAGCCCATCTCCAGTTCATGCAGCGATTGTCAGCGGCTTCTTCGCACTTTCCTCTGAGAGCATAGAAATAAACCAGGCACTGGGTTACATTCCTTATTTCCTCCCTTGTTCTAACTGACAGTTTAGGAAGATAAAGTTCAGAGAAAGACATAGCGCAGGAAGCAATTTGTTACATTGTAGTGGGCAGTGGACACAGAGGCAATAAATGAAGCAAAAGGTTACATTGTAGCGAATAGAGGAAACAAAAGCAATAACCCTGCAGGCACATCCCCCCTCCCCTTTGAGAGTATGGCAGAACCCAGGGAAAGGTGAGATTTGTTTTTAAGTCAGAGGGGATAGATAGAAATGAAATAAGAATGGGTTCTGACATCCTGCCCCCCTTAAAAATAGGAGAAATCCACCTGTAGAGAGAACAAAACAGGTATAGAGGTTAGTCTGGTTTGTTGGGATATTCTGTATGAAACTTCTTTAGTAGTTTCAGTGCTCTGACGTGATGTTTATGGACCCACTCGTTTTGTGAGGAGGGAAGGTGTTTCCATGCTACTAGGTATTGAGTTGCCCCGTGATACTTCCTAGAATCTAGGATTTCTTTTATCTCAAAGTGTTGTTCTCCTTCAACCATAATTGGAGGTGGGGGGGATTTTTGGCCGTAAGGGTGACTGTTGTTCTCGTTTCAGCAAGCTGCAGTGAAAAATTAGGTGTATTTGCCTGAGGCTTTTGGGTAGTTCTAATTCTACTGTTACTGGGTTTATGATTCTTTTAATTGGAAAAGGTCCTATATATTTTGGACCAAGTTTTTTACAGGGCTGTATGGATTTTAGGTATTTTGTAGACAAATATACCATTTCTCCTAGAGTGAATGGTCTAAGTTTGACTCTTTTTTTATCCCCTTGTGCTTTGTATGCTTGGCTAGCTTTGTTTAAGGCTTTCCTAACCACTGGCCAGCTGTTTTGTAATTGTGATATCCATTCTTTCAGCGATGGGATTGCCGGTTCATTTGGGATTAGTTCTGGCATCGGGTTGAAACTCTGACTGGTGGCTACTTGAAAGGGAGTGTAGCCTGCGCAGGAGTGGACTGTGTTATTGTAAGCAACCTCTGCAAAAGGGAGTAGTTCCATCCAATTCATTTGCTGGAAATTAATAAAGCATCTTATGTATTGCTCAAGTACTGAGTTGGAACTTCTCCCCCACCCATGGCAGTCCGTCCTTGATTGTGCACACATGTCTATTTCCCTGTAACCATTCGTCTGTTTCTAAAGTTTTCTGGAATTCGATTCCAGTTTGGCTGCTCAGCTGCGGCTTTATTTTAGCTTGGGCTCTGGTGGTTATGGGCGCTGCAAGTTGTGGTTCAGGCATGAGTGGTTTAGAACTGGTGGCTTGTGTGGTGTTATATTGGGGCATGAGAGACAGTGCATCTGCCAGGAAGTTCTATCCCCCCGGCAAGTGTTTGAGCATAAAACGGAATTGGTGAAAATGCTGGGACCAGCGGGCTTGCTTGGGAGTGAGCTTTCTGGGTGTTTTTAATGCTTCCAAGTTTTTGTGGTCCATCCAGACCTGAAAAGGGATTTTATTCCCTTCCAGCAAATGGCACCATGTACGTAACAACCATCTCACAGCATATGCTTCATTTTCCCAAACACCCCAGCGCTGTTCCGTTTCAGTGAGTTTCCTGGACATGTACGTGCATGGTTGCAATACCCCCTCATTGTTTTCTTGTAATAGTACAGCCCCCATTGCCACATCGCTTGTGTCTGCCTGTATTACAAAGGGTTTATCTGGATCCAGGTGCCTCACTATGGGTTCGGCGGAAAATAGTCTCTTTAACCTCTCAAACGCCGCTTGGCATTCCATTGTCCATTTCAGTGGCTGGCTGGGTTTCACTGAGGCTTCTCCCTTCATTTTTAGTAAGTTCGTGAGGGGCACGGCTATTTGGGTGAATGAAGGGATGAACTGGTGGCAAAAGTTTGCGAAACCCAGGAAACATTGCAACTGTTTCCTTGTGCGAGGTGGTGACCATTCTAGTACTGCTCTGACCTTCTCTGGGTCCATTTCAATGCCTTTGGGGATATGCGATAACCCAGGTAGTCTATTCTTTCCTGGTGGAATTCGCATTTCGATAGTTTGGCATATAGGTGGGCAGCTCACAGTTTCTTTAAAACCACTCTGACTAGGTTGACATGCTCCTGTTTGGATTTGGTGAATATAAGGATGTCTCATCTTTTATTTTCAATCCTTTAATTTCTGTGTCCTGTCTTATCCTTCTATTTAGTACTTCCAAAGTAAAGATAAATAATAATGGAGATAGTGGACACCCTTGTCTCGTACCTTTTCTTATCTCAAAGCTCTCCGTATAATCTCCATTCACTATCACTTTTGCTGTCTGGTTGCTATATATTGTTTTTATCATATTTATAAAATTCTTTCCAAAATCCATTATTTGTAATTGCTGAACCATAAATTGCCAGGAAACGTTATCAAACGCCTTTTGGGCATCTAAAAACACTAATGCTAATTGTTTCCCTGGATGTAATTCATAATATTCTAATACATCCATTATCACCCTTAAATTGTTTTTAATTTGTCTCTTCGGTAAAAAGCCATTTTGATCTGGATGTATAAATTCAACTAAGTATTTTTTCAATCTCTGTGCCATTATTGAAGTAAAAATTTTGTAATCCACATTGAGTGGTGAAATTGGTCTATAGTTCTTATTATACGTCAAGTCTGAATCTTCTTTTGGTATCAAAGTAATATTTGCTTCTATCCATGTATTTGGAAGTTTGGCCTCTAACAATAGTCCATTACAAACATCTTTCAGTGGTTCGCTTAATGTATCTTGTAGATTTTTATAAAGTTCCACCGGTAGCCCATCTGGGCCTGGTGTTTTCCCATTTTTTTGTCATTTTATAGCTTTTAATATCTCCATCATTGTTATTCTTTCTTCTAACATAGTTTTGAATGTCTCTGGAATTTTTGGCAATTTACTTTCTTCTAGATATTGAGCAATTCTCTCTCTTGCAGCCTCCTCTTTACCATACAATTCCTTATAATATTTCTTAATTATCTTTTTTATTTCTTCCTTTTTAAATTGTAAACAACGTTTCCCATCTACTAAATTATGTATTATTTTCTTCTCTTTCTGTTTTTTGAGCTTATAAGCTAGCCATCTTCCTGGCTTATTGGCATTTTCGAAGAAATTTTGTTTTGCTCTCTTTATTTGTTCCGCCAATTTTTCTGAGTCCAACAAATTCAGCTTATGTTTTCTTATTTCCATTTCTCTTTTCAAAGTCTTTTTCTGTAGATTTTGTTGTAATTCTGTCTCTAACTTTCTAAATTTTTCTTTTAATAATAAATATTGCTGTCTTCTCTGTTTATTTTTCTTTGTCATATACGTTATAGCTATACCTCTAAAATACGCTTTAGCTGTATCCCATACGTTTTGTAGTGATGTATCTTCTTTATTTTCTTTAAAGAAGAATTCCATTTCTCTTTTCGCCAAGTCTATGAATTCTTTGTCTTTTAGTATAGATTGATTTAAAATCCATCTTGTTTTTTTTTGTATTCCTTTCCATGTCGCTTTTAAAGGGTTATGATCTGCCCATGTGCCTATTTCTATCTCAATTTCCTGTATATCCATCTTTAATTCAGGAGTCATCCAAATCATGTCAATTCTTGACCAAGATTTATGGCTATTTGAGTAAAAAGTATATTGTCAATTTTGAGGATTGGTTTCTCTCCAGACATCTTGTATTCCAATTTCTTCTGCCATATCAAAGAATGTCTTGGGTAGTCTTCTTCTTACGAGTTTTCCTGTTTTGCTACTTTTATAATCCATTGTTCCATCTACTATCGCATTAAAGTCTCCTATTAAACAAATATTTTGGTATTCCATTTCTATTAATTTCCTGTGTAATCTTTGATAAAATTGTTCTTGATTATCATTTGGGGCATAAATTGCCACTAACAATATTTGTTTTTGATGTAAATATATTTCAACCATTACAATTCTTCCTTCTTCATCTGAATATATTAATTTAGAATCTATTGTCTTTTTAACGTATACCGCCACCCCTCGTTTCTTTTGTTGTGCTGATGTATAATGAAGCTTCCCCATTTTCGGGTATTCCAACAGTTTATAATGTTTTTTTATGTGTGTCTCTTATAAACAGATTATATCTATATTTAATTTCTGAAGTTTCCTAAAAATTTTATTTGTTTTTATTGGGGAGTTTAGTCCATTTACGTTTACTGAAAAAAATTCATTTTTTTTCTCCATTTCCTCTTTCATTACTTATATTTTGGTCTAGTCGATCTTGTAGTCCTTTGTTCTCTGGCAGTTCCTTCTCCTTCATCTGTTTGTTCACCTTTCTCATTCTGTTGTTCTGCTTCTGCCGTTGCTCCTTGGGCCGTCTCTCCCATCTGCTTATCCTCTTGTTGTTGATGCAATCCTTCATCCAAAATTACTCTATTTCTTACTTCAAAGTCCTCTGCTTTCCATATTGAGTCCAGTCAATATCTTGTATTATTCCAGTTTATTAAAATGCCTTCTGGCATTAGTCATATGAAATTTATGCCTTTGGCAATCAATTTTGTAGTTATAAAATGGTAGTGTCTCCGGGTAACCCTTACTCTCTTGGGTATCTGTTTTAGGACCACAATTTCTTTATTTTTATATTGTAAGGGTTCCTCTCTTACTTTTCTCAGTACTTCATCTCTTGTTGATTTCTTCATGAACCTCACATGCACTTCTCTTGGTAATCTGTTTTTTCTTGCATAGCTTGAATTCATATGGAATATTTGATCCATCTCATTCTGAATGTCTGCTTGGTCTGCGTTTAAAAGTTCTGCCAACAACTCAATAATCACCATTTCTATATTTTCTTCACTATCTTCAGGAATATTTTGAAACCTCAAATAATGTTCCACTTCTCTCATTTCTACCATTGCCATAGCCCGTTCTAGCTCTTGATTTGTTTGTTCCAGTCCTTCATTCTTTTGCAAATAACATTTCCACCTTTTTGTCAATATCTTCAGTTTTATTTTCCACTTCCTGGATTTTCTGTTCATTTTTAATGATCTTTTGATTTTGAGCTTCAAATTGTGCCTTTATATCCAGAATTTCTTCACTTACTTTCTCCAGTTTACTTTGTGTTTCCTCATGGTTTTTCTGCAAGATTTCTTGAATTAATTTTAAAGAGGCCTGTGTTTCATCTTGGGCCATGCTTGCTTTGTCACGCTATAGCAATGTACTGACAGAACTCTGAGTTGTTGGACTGGCTTGTCCGACAGAAGGTGCTGAAGAAGTTTTCTTTGAAAGTCTGGAAATATTAGGTGTACTCATTTTGTGGCTCACAGTCTTAAACTTATATCCAAAACGTAATCAGGAATCAGCTGTTGTGAGGCAAACCTACCTCCTCCAGTTCCTTTTTGGATCTAAAATGTTCTTTTTTTTTTCTTCTCCCTGGATAATGTCTATTTAGTTTTTAGCCAATGTCAACAAGCATAGCTATAAACAGTCTTTCACTTGTTATCTCAGACCAAGTTACAAGCATTTGCTGATGATTTAGTGTTTATCTTGGAAGAACCTTTAGAGATGATTCCTAAACTATGGGGAAAGATAGAAGAGTATGGAGAAATGGCAGGACTAAAAATAAATAAAGAAAAAACTAAAGTAATAGTAAAGAACCTCACAGATAAACAAAAAAGGCAAATACTACAGAAAACAGAGGTACAAATAGTGAAAAAAGTTAAATATTTAGGTATTCATCTTTCGGCTAAGTGTTCGTCAATAAAAGAAGACAATTATACAAAATTATTGAAGCAAATAAAGCTAGACTTGGAAAGATGGAAAAATCTGCAGCTGTCAATATTAGGAAGAATTGCTACAGTAAAAATGAATGTGTTGCCAAAGATTTTATTTCTATTTCAAAGAATTCCGATAAAACTTGAGAGAAAATTCTTTCAAGATTTAAATTCATTGGTTTTGAACTTTATTTCACAGGGGGAAAAAGCTAGAATTAAGATGAAAACATTACAAGATGCTAAGGAAAATGGAGGTTTTGGGTTGCCAGAATGGACGTTGTATTACCAAGCATCTGTGTTAACATGGGTGAAAAAGTGGATAACACTTAGAAATAAAAGGTTATTGTATCTAGAGGGACATGATTTACAATTGGGGTGGCACACTTTTTTATGGTACGGGAAAAACAGAGTTCATAAGTACTTTCAAAATCATTTTATAAGAAATTCCTTGTCAACAGTATGGGAAAAAATTAAAGCTAAAATATATTTAAAAATTCCAGGGTGGTTATCAACGATGGAGGCATTTATACATCCGAACTTGGTAGACTTTGAAAAAATATGGACATATAAATATATTCTAGATATTGATGGGAAATTAAAAACTAAACAAGAACTAAGCGGTATATAAGTCTCATAAATAAATAAATAAATAAACTAGAAAATCAGGGAATTAACTTATCCTGGTGGGCACATTTACAGATATAAAGTAGATATGAAAAAGATGTAAAAATGTATGGATTTTATAAGGATCAAACTGTGTTTGATAAGATTTTGTTAACCTCAGATGAGAAATTAATTAAGAAAAATGTATAACTTTTTGTTAATTTTGGATATGGAAAGTGAACAAGTGAAAGAAACAATGACAAGATGGGGAAAAAAATTGGCTATAATATAGAATTAGAAAAATGGCAAATGTTATGGGAGAGAAACTACAAATTAACAATGTCAACTTCATACAAAGAAAATCTGTATAAAATGATTTATAGATGGCACCTGCCACCAGCAAGATTAGCAAAAATGTTTAAAAATATGTCAGATAGATGTTGGAAATGTAAACATAACATAGGCTTGTATTATCACATTTGGTGGACATGTGGTAAGGCAAAGGCCTATTGGAGAAAGATACATATGTGGTTAGAAAAAATATTGGGTGAACAAGTGGATTTTAAAACTGAACTTTTTTTACTAGGTATTATGCCTGAAAAGACTAATAAGCAGAAATTATATTTAATCTTACACATCACTACAGCAGCGAGAATAATTTTTGCACAATACTGGAAGAATGAAGGATTGCCATCAGAAGAAGAAATAATCAAGAAAATATTGGAATGTGCAGAGATGGACAGATTAACTATGAGGTTGAAAGATAAAGAACATACAGACTACTATCAAATTTGGAACCTATTTTATTCTTGGCTAGAGGAAAGAATGAAGGATTAGGAATTGAACATGTATTAGCATAGCAAACTCCAGACAACTTGTTGATTGGAAAAACTAACATATGTTGATGAAAAAAAACACCAATAAAATCTTTATTTAAAAAAAAGATAAGGATGTTGTCTAGATAAACCAGGACCCCCTTAAATAGGTGCTCCCTTAGTACCTCATTGATTAATTGCATAAATACTGCGGGGGCCCCTTGTAGTCCAAATGGCACAACTTTGAATTGGTAGCATCCCATTGGGCAATTAAATGCAGTTTTCCATTCATCCCCTTCCTTAATCCTAATGCGGTAATACGCTTCCCTTAGTTCTAGTTTAGAGAAAAATTTTCCTTTCCATAGGTGAGATAACATGTCCTTCATGAGGGGTAGGGGGTATAGGTTGCTTTCACTGATTGCATTCAGGGCGCGGTAATCCACGCACAAGCACAAAGTGCCGTCCTTCTTCTCTCTAAAGAGGACCAGGGCGGCTACTTTAGGCTTGGCAGTTTCAATAAATCCCCTTTCTAGGTTTTTATTTATGAATCTTTCCATTTCCTCCTTCTCTTTAGGTCTCATAGAGTATAGTCTGGGCTTCGGGAGTTTTGCCCCAGGTTTGAATTCTATGGCACAATCCATGGGTCGGTGAGGGGGGAGATCATCTGCTTGTTCCTCACTGAAAACTTCAGCAAAGTCTCGGTATTCCTCTGGTATTTCGGGTAACCCACTTTCCTCTCCCACCGATGCTTTCTCCACTCCTAGGTTTGATAGGGCTCCTTGGGGTGTTAGGTTTGCACTATCCCCCTTCGGGAAATTGAGTTCTGCCATCCTCCAATTTACCCAGGGGTTCCATTTCTTTAGCCACTCCAGCCCTAGGATCACTGGGCATTCCATGCCTGGGGTCACTACAAATGTTATGTCTTCCTCGTGGTTCCCCAGGGATAGATGGATTGTCAAAGTGGCTAGGCTAGCTGGCACCCACCCTGCTATGGACCCATCCAACTAGCTGAATGAGATCAGTTGTTTCAGCCTCCTCACCGGGATGCCCAATTTCCCCACTAGCGTTGGGCTAATGAGGCAGTGAGTGCAGCCAGAGTCTATTAAGGCTTTCACTTTGACAGCTTCGTGCATGGAGGGGGATAATATAGTCACTGTCTTGAGGATGGGTGCGATGGGTCCACTTGCCAGGGGTTCGCCCTCCGAGCTGTCATCCGAGGTATCCACTGCCCCTGCGTTGTAGGCTGGAGTTCCTTCCCCACGCTTGGCAGAGGGTGGGGACTCCACAGCCTCTGTCGCCTTCATGGCGGGTTCTTGTTGTTTGGCTGGGGATTTCCCTGATTTCCTGGCCAGTGATCGGTCTGGCTTGCGCTGAGGGGCTTTTGAGCGGCACTCTACAGCGCGATGCCCCTCTCTCCTGCACTTGAAACAGCCCGTTGACTTGTTAGCCGTAGCCGGTGGTTTCGTTGGCTCGCGCGTCAGCTCAGGAGGCAAGTGGCCCCATGGTTTTCCTCAGCGGTACCTCTTCAGTAGGCCGATCTCTGCTTCCTCTGCCAGGACGTACCATTCGTCGAGTCGGCGTGGGTCCCCTCAAGGCAGGCAAACATCATACAAGTCATAGTTTAGGTCATCTTTGAAGTGGCTAAGGAGGATGTCTTCCGGCCAGTTCAGCTTGTTGTCGATGGCCTTCAATTCTCGTGTATATTCGGCTACTGGGCATCTGCCCTGCCTCACCGTTTTGATTCTCTCATGGGCCTTTCGATCAGCCAGGGGGTTCTCAAATCGCCTTCTCAGAGGGGACATGAAGTGATTGAAGTCGTAAAGCTCTGGGGCGTTTTAATCATACAGGTTCACCATCCAGTCTGCGGCCGCCCCATCCAGAGTGGATTGCACGATATGGATATGGGCTTTGTTGCTGGGGATATCTCGCCCATATTCTTCCATGTAGCTAAGGACCTGGGTTAGGAAAAACCCCAAGCATTGTGACTCCCCCCTAAATTTCGCGTCCAGCGGTGGGAATCTTTGGATAGATCAGTTCCTTCACCGCCGACGGTATTTTCTCCCATCCTGATCACCATCTGCGGGTCGGCGGGGAGTGGGGGCTGCCGAAATGGTAGCTGCTGTCTCAGTGGATGTCCTTGGGGCTACAGTTCCCAATTCCCCCTCAGTGTCTCTCCGGTTGCAGCCCAGGGTGTTGATGTGGCCCCGGGGTTCAGGGTTCTCTTCCACGAGAGAGCTGAGGGTTCTTTTCATCAGGTCAATAGCTTTTTCCAGGATCCAGTTTGAGTGCTGCGCACGACCTCCTTCCTCTTCACTAAGGTGCAGGGATTTATCCATCTCTTGCTTCCACCTGGGTTGGTGGCTGCCCCGCCTCAGGGTCACCTTCCTCGATTTCTTTTCCCACTCGTCTTTCTTGCCAATGCCCATTGATCACTGAGGTTTGTGGTCATGCGTTTCCACCACTTCTTCTTCTGAGGAATATGATGTCTTGGATCCCGACAGCTGGCAGGGTCCCTGCCGGAGGGAGGGCTCCCCTTTCATGGTGGGTTCTTCCTTCCCTGCCCCATCGTCCAACACTGTAGATTTTGCAAAGTCCCCCGGTAAGGTTCTTCCTTCCAGGTTGACTATTACTGCAGATCCTGTCTAATGTAAGGACCCAATTCAACCTCACATCTTACTCTAAGAAAGCAGAACTCTTGGAGATGGTTTCTTCCAACAGGAACTTTTATTAAGAGTAGTTGATAGCAGGCATAATAGACAGGATCTGAGATTTCCCATGCAGAGCGATAGATTAAGGTATCCCCAACTTAGACCTCACCCCATAGTCTGCCCATCTGGTATGGGACGGCCAATCCCCAGGTGTTAAGTCCATCGTGGGAAAGGGGAGATAACATCAGCCCATCTCCAGTTCATGCAGTGATGGTCAGCGGCTTCTTCATACCTTCCTCTGAGAGCATAGAAATAAACCAGGCACTGGGTTACATTCCTTATTTCCTCCCTTGTTCTAACTGACAGTTTAGGAAGATAAAGTTTAGAGAAAGACATAGCGCAGGAAGCAATTTGTTACATTGTAGTGGGCAGTGGACACAGCAGCAATAAACAAAGCAAAAGGTTACATTGTAGTGAATAGAGGAAGCGAAAGCCATAACTCTGGAGGCACATCCCCCCTCCCCTTTGGGAGTTTGGCAGAACCCAGGGAAAGGTGAGATTTGTTTTTAAATCAGAGGGGATAGAGAGAAATGAAATAGGAATGGGTTCTGACAGTTTGCAACACTCTCCATTCCCCAAACTTTTGCTTCCCTGCTGGCTCAATCTCTCTCTCTCTCTCTCTCTCTCTCTCACACACACACACACACACACACACACACACACACACACACAAACTTTCCCTGCTTTCTCCCCCTTCTTGCTCTTTTCCTCCAGCTGCACCTGAACGGAGTGGGAGAAGGTTAAAAAAAAGAGAGGGGGGGTTTGTAACAGCTCGACTTCCTCCCTCTCCTCTTCCCTTTCCCTCCTGGTGCTCTCTCTCTCTCTCTCTCTCTCTCTCTCTCTCTCTCTCTCTCTCACACACACACACACACACACACACACACACACACACACACACACAGACAAACACAGACACAGACACACACAGAAACCCTTCCTGCTTTTTCCTCCTTCTCACCCTTTCTCTCCAGCTGCCACAGAGGCTCACATGTTGCCGGCCACTGGCAGTTCCAGGCTGCAGCTCTGCATCCAGCATGAGTGCTGTGTTCCTCTCTCCAGCCCTATCATGTGGCAGAGAGGGCAACCAGGAGCTGGCTGACGCTCAACTTGTGCCACCGGGTGCTCCCATCTCCCATCTGTGGCGCTAGGCTTACAGAACTCCATTGCCCGAGCAAAGGCATGGCCCAGCAAAGCAGAGCCAGATGAGGAGAGGCCCGGCACATCAGGGAATGGCCGGGCGTGACGGGGTTAGGCTGGGAGGGGCAAGGCAGGGTGAGGCAAATGGGCTGCAGCTGCTGCGCACCACCATCCCCTGAGTGCTTACTGTTTCTTGTGTGTGCACCGGGGGGGGGCGCCCATCCGGGTTGGGGTGGGCCAGGGCTGGGGCAGCGGGGCCTGGTCCCTTGCCATTTCTGGGACAGCCCCAGGGGGCAAATCTGGGCCCTTCACAGGCCAGATTTGGCCCGTGGGCCTTGTGTTTGACATGTCTAGCATAGGCTTTCCTTTTTCTCAAGATTTTAACCGGAATTTCCTTCAAAACTATGATATCCACATTTCCCATTCTTAACTTTACATTGCAGTTCCTCTTGCAATCAACAGTCCCAAGAACCCTATGCTTTCCCCCTCTGAAGGTAAAGTTCTTTGTTGCTATTAAACCTTTCAGTAAGTTCCTGGTTCACAAGACTAGGAAACATTGCATCTGGTAGAAACTTTTGAGTCCTATGGATTAAATTAGTATCCTGGATCAAGGGGTGAATACCCTGTGTCCCTTGCAGTCACCAGCATTTCCCTCCCCACCTTGTAACTGCACCCATGGTCACCATAAGTTGGCTGCCACCATCATTGATGAAATAAAACTTAGTTGGAAAACTTTTAGATAAGAATGCTGTAAACTATTTTTACTATAGTTTGGACCTTCAGTGCTCATGATCTCTACCCTAAGGTTCTTCCTGAGACCACCTGAATCTGAGTGCCAGGCCACCCATAGGCATTCCCCTTATCAACCACAAGCTTTTCCCTTTCAGTTGTTGTTCAGTTGTGTAGTTGCTTCTGATATTAGTGACCTAATGCAGGACTTTTCAACCTTTTTACAGATTGTACCACTTTTAGGACATGACAATATTTGAGTACCACCAGTGCTTAGCAAGGTGTCAAATACTTGATGACTAAAAAAAAGGGGGGGGGGTTTGGGTTTTACTGATTAGATTCATTTGTTATAGAAATGGCTAGTTTATACTGTTATGGAAAAGTAAAAAGTTGAAGTTTGATGTTAATGCTTCATTCTACTGCAACAGAGGAAGTCGGAAGTCAATGCATTTTCTTTTTCCCTTCTCCCCCTCACTTTTTCCCCCTTCTTCCTCCTCACTGTGTCCTACTATTTGCTTTTGTATTTTTGTATTTTATTCTATAATCTAATAAAATGTTACAAACCGTTAAAAAAAAAGTACCAGTTTTAATTTCTTCAGTGGCAGTTCCTTTGCCGAATTACTTTCCCTTGCACTGACAAATGTATGACAAATTTATTAATTTTTATTAATATGCACCACTTCCTTGGTGGTCAGCTGGCTGGTTGGTCCTTCTTCCTCTCCCCCTCTCCTCTCTCTCTCCCTGCCTGCTGGGCTCTCCTTCCACAGCTTCTTCTTCCCTGTTTCTTTTTCCTCTCTGCCTCCTAGGCTCTCCTTCCACAGCTTCTTCTCTGGCCCTTTCTCTTTCCCTGTTGTCTTTTCTTGCCTCTCCCACCAAAACCACCTCCTTTTGTATCAGAGGTGTCAAACACAATTTAATTGAGGGCCGCATTGGGGTTGCAGTTGACTTTGGGGGGACGGGTCGGCATGGCCAGGGTGAGTGTGGCCGAGGTGGGCATGGCCAGGGTGGATGTGGCCAGCTCGACATCGCTCATGTCGGGGGGGGGGCTGTGGTGGCCTGGGTGGGGCTGGGGGGGATCCATTGTCTCTAGCTGAGGAAGGCAAGACCAGGGCTAGTGCCAAACCCTTGTTCACGAGAGGAGCCTCACCGTCCCTCTCAGGCCACGCAGAAGACCCCTGGCAGTGCAAGCTGCCCAGAGCCCTGGGAAGTAGAGGGCAAGTGCCCAACCCAACCTTCCCCAAGGGGGCACCTGGCTGCACTTACCTCCTCCTCCTCGAGGCTGCTGATGCTTGGCTCGCTCTCCTTGGCCAGGTTGCTCACTGTGTGTATGGGAGGGCAAAATGTGTAGATCAGAGGGAGGCCCACTCCCTTTCTATGCGAGGAGACCCGGCTTTGTAACCAAAGCATCCTCATTGATAGGATGGGAGACCACCAGGAAAGTCAGGAGGAGGGGACAAGGGGATGGCAAAAGGGCAGCAGGGCTGGTCGTGGCCATGTGCGAAGGCAGGACTTCCCTCAGACCCTCCCTCCCTCTCATTATAATCTCCTTCCTTCCTTCCTTCCTTCCTTCCTTCCTTCCTTCCTCTTCATTCTCCTTTCCTTTTTCTTCCTTCCCCTCTTTCCTTCTTTTTCCTTCCTTGCTCTCTTCCCCTCTTTCCTTCTTTTTCTTTTTCTTTTCTTTTCCCCTTTCTCCTTTCCTGTCCCTTCTTGGATGCTCAAATGAAAAAGGGGAAACATTTCTCGATGCCTCCTTGCCTTGTGATCAAATGCCACATTTGCTAGTAGTTTGTAGCCATTTAAAAGACTAAGAACAAACCAGGCTCAGTTTATCCTGTGCTTGCATTTAGTGGTGTCGTCCACAGACAACAGTACAGCAAAACTATCAAAATGGTGGCTGTGATAGTTGATCAGAGCTCCTTTTTTTTTTATGTGCAACAGCTTTAGCATTTAGGAACAGAGGTAAGTTAGTTGCTTTTCTATTAATACATAATCCTTAAAAGGGCTCTCCTGTAGGGACCCTGCCTTGGTCTAATTCAGACTGGAAAGATACCAAAGGAAAATATTTTTCCCCACTCTGCTTTGTCCTGTTTTTCCCACTGGAAATGGCTGTTTGCAACACACAAGGAGGGGATACTTTCCTAAGAGCTCACCATTCAAGAATACCAATGTTAACTTGGATTGCCAACAAAGTCCTGTCTGTGACAAAACAGAACACAAAATTGCTTTCTCCTTTGAGCCCAAGTCTCAATGGATCCAGGATTGAAGCACAACTGCATGAACTGGGGCATCTCCAACCAACTTACCTCTCCTTCCTTCCTTCTTTCCTTCCTCTTTCCCTCACTTCCTCCTTCCCTGCCTTTCTCCTTCTGATCTTCCTTCCTTCCTTCTTTCCTTCCTTCCTTCCTTCCTTCCTATTCCCATCTTCTTCCTTGCTTTTTCCCTCCTTCCCTCCCCCACCTGCCAGTGACATGGTTCCGACAGATGAAACTCTTCAAAAGAACTTTGAGGCATTGTTTACCTTAAAGAATCTTTTATTTGAGAAACAAAGTATCGGCACTACATAGTTGAAACCAAAAACTAAATTCCCCTCCCCTGGATACAAAGTAACAAAGCACAATTCCCTCCTCCAATAAACAGTCATAAATCACATTCCCCAATTAGCTTGAAGTGTGGGCTTTCTCCCCAGCTCTCCAGCCTGCCAAAACTCTATCAACGCTGGACCCAATGAACTTGGGTTCCCACGGCTGAGTTATTATTGTTATGACTAGCTGGACTCTCATCCACATTCCCTCTTCCAGCATCAACTAACTCTAAAAGCAATAGAGGAAAATGGCTGCATTTCCATCTGTTGTCAAAGCAAGAACATCCGATGTTAGTAGCATTGACATCTGCTCCCCCTTACAAAAAGGACAAATCCTGTAATGCAAACAAAAGCACAGGTTAGGGGTTGTCTCTTGGTTTGTTAGGGTGTTTCTTATACAACCTATGAATGAGTCTGTCAGCTTTTACATCACTAGATTTCACCCAGGTGGCCTCAGACAACGTATATCCCTTCCATTGCACTAAGTACTGCAATTTCCCTTTAAAAATTCTTGAATCAAGAATACGCTTTACCACTAAAATCTTTATTAAAAAAAAAGAATATGCTTTACTTCATAGTGAGTCTGTCCTGCCACTACAAGAGGTCCAGGTGCCTTCTTAGGAGGAGTTCGCAGATTCAGCCACCCCATTTGGTAGATGGGTGAAAAGCCGATGATAGTCCTTGAGATGAGCCAATTAGTTTAAGAAAACTCCTCCAAAACGTAGCTGTGAACTGCACCCCCCTGTCAGAGATTATTCATTTTGGTGTGCCATGCAGTCTGTAGATGTGTTTCAGGAACATCCTGGTTAGTCGTTGGGCGGACAGGAGGCCTTTGAAGGCAATAAAGTGAGCCTGCTTTGAAAACAGATCTATCACAGTCCAGATGACCGTATTTCCCCTACTTTCAGGTAGGTCTACTATAAAATCCATGGCAATTTATTCTCATGGTTGGGAAGGGTCTGCCACCGGTTGCAATAACCCAGGGGGTTTCCCCGGAATTCTTTTCATGGTGGCAAATACAGCACAACTCCAGACACAGTTTTCTATGTCCCGTTTCAACCCCAGCCACCAAAATTGCCAACGGATGAGGTGTAGTGTTTTTAAATATCCAAAGTGCCCAGCCTGCTTTACATCATGGCTGTGATGGAGGGCATTAAGGTGGAGGGCCTCAGGCAAGTACAGCTTTCCCACTTTGTAAGCCAAACCATCCCTGCAACTTAGGGAGGTTTGATTGTCCTTGAACCATTGGTCGGTGAGGAGCTCTTGTTTTATTTTCTTTGCCCCAGGGTCATCGGGGTTTGGGGCTCTTGAAGGTGGGACTCTGCACAGTGTTGGTTGAGAAGCAATTTGTGAAGTGGAAATAATTGCTTCATTAACCTCTTCACACTGGCTCTTGTACTGGGTCAGTCTGGATAAAGCATCAGCTAAGAAGTCTCCCCCCCCCCCCCCCCGGTATGTACTTTAGGGTGAAATTAAACCAGTTAAAGTATTGCGCCCATCATACTTGTTTCGGGGACAATTTACGGGGAGTTTTCAGTGCTTCTAGGTTTTTGTGATCAGTCCATACCTCGAAAGGCACCTTGCTCCCTTCTAGATAGTGTCACCAGTTTAATAGAGCACATTGGATCGCAAAGGCTTCCTTCTCCCACACAGCCCACCTCCTCTCACACTCAGTGAATTTTTACGAGGTGTAGGCACAGGGTTGTAGGCTCCCACTCTGGTTCTTTTGCAATTACACAGCTCCAACGACCACATCACTGGCATCGGCCCAAATCACAAAGGGCTTCCCTGGGCAAGGATACTTTAAAACCGGTTTGACTGCAAATAGCCTTTTTAAATTTTCAAAAGTGGTTTGACAGTTCATAGTCCATGCTAATGGTTGGCCTGGCCATGGCTTTCCTCCCTCCTTGCCTGTTTTCAGTAATTCCGTTAGGAGTAAGGCAATTTCAGCAAAGGAGGGGATGAACTGGCAGAAGAAGATGGTGAATCCCAGAAAGCTCTGGACCTGTTTGCGAGTCTTTGGGGTCTGCCATTCAATTACGGCTTTCACTTTGGTTGGGTCTATTTCAATGCCTTTGCTGGAAATTCTGTAGCCAAGATAATCTAGTTGAGTCTGGTGAAACTCACACTTTGATAGTTTAACATAAAGTTTGGCGTTCAACAGTTTCTTTAGCACTTCTCTCACTTGTTTTACGTGGTCAACCATATTAGAGCTATATATCAGGATGTCATCAAGATACACCAAAACCCCTTTCTATAAATGGTCATGTAGTACCTGATTGATGAGCTGCATGAAGACAGCTGGAGCCCCCTGTAGTCCAAACAGCATGACTTTAAATTGGTAGCTCCCCATGGGACAGTTAAAGGCAGTCTTCCACTCATCTCCCTCCTTTATCCTCACCCGGTAATATGCCTCTCTCAAGTCCAACTTAGTGAAGACACTCCCCTTTGCCAGGTGGGTTAGTAAGTTCTTCAGGAGGGGGAGGGGGTATTTGTTTTCCACACTCACCGCATTCAGACCCTTATAATCCATGCAGAGACGAAGCGACCCATCTTTTTTTTCTTTAAATAACACCGGGGCTCCCACGGCAGACTTGGCCCGTTCGATAAATCCTCTCGCTAGGTTCTTGTCCACATACTGCTGCATCTCCTCCATTTCATGGGGGGACATAGCATACATTCTTGGTCATTGGAGTTTGGCAACCAGTAACAGTTCGATAGAGCAATCATTGGGTCGGTGGGGAGGCAGGGTGTCGCATTCTTTCTCACTAAACGCCTCCACTAGGTCCTGGTACTCGCTGGGGATGAGTGGCTTGCTTGGTTGAGACAGGGCAGCTATTTGCACTAGCTCATTGGAAGGGCTAAGTTCTGTAATGTCCGTCGAGTTAAGTGGGGCTTGGGTCCTATAAGTAACCTCACAGTCCTCATTCCCTTCTCCCACTAGATAAACGGCTTCCATTTTTCTAACCAGGCTAGCCCTAGGATCACAGCCTCCATGAAACGAATGAACTCCCAGTGCTCATTTATTTCTAAGCGTAAGGGTTCAGTCACTTGCATGACTAAAATTCCTCCCATTAGGGAGCCATTGGCTTGCTCAAACCTCATGGGTTTGGAGAGCAGCCTTGCTCATATGCCCATTTTCAGGGCAAGTGACAAGCTAATAATGCACCGGGAGCATCCAGAGTACAGTAGTACTTTCAAATCTACCTGTGCCCCCATCTTAGGGATTATGAGTTTGGCAGGTAGTGAAATAGTGGAACGTGTCGACTCACCGTCGGGTCATTCTCTCCTTCATTATCGCTCTCGTAGGAGGGTAGAGCAGCGGCAGGTCTGGCTTGGGTCTCGGCACTCTCCTGCATGGGGGACATGACTTGGGCAATGGGTTCCTATGTGATCCAGTTGGATTTCTCTTTTGCCAGCTGCTGGGCTGGTTTCTTTCCCACTGGTGGTCCCAGTTTGTTCTGCTGTTGAGGGTAAGGGACTGGGCAAGTCGCTGATTGATGTCCCTGTTGTCCACATCTGAAGCACTTGATTGGTGGGCCTGCAGATGGCCTGGGATTTTCAGTAGCCACGGCAGTTAGAGGCTTTCAGGGGGATGGCAGCCATTTGGGTTGATCTGGCCTCAGCTCAGCTTCTTGTGGAGGTGGCTTCTTAAAGCAGGCAAGCTGGACGTCCAGTCTTACTGCTGCCTGGTACCATTCTTGCAACTGATTAGGGACTGCTCGATAGACACAAGCCTGGGAGAGGTGGTCATCTAGTCCCTCCTTGAAGTGCTGGACTAGGGATTGTTTGGGCCACCTCTCTGTTCGGCCAGCTATCTTGCAAAACTCTCATACATATTCCAGTGCAGGCCTGCCGGCTTGTCTTATCTTGTGGACTTACTCCTCTGCTTTGAGGGCAATGGATGGGTCCTCAAACCTTGCTCTCAGTCCCAGGAGGAAGAGATGAGGGTCCCCCAACTCGGGTGCTTGCTCGTTGTATAAATTGTTCAGCCACTCGGATGCTTCACATTCCAAGCTGGACGCAACCATGTCAACCATAGTGGCTGGGTTTGGGTAGAAATAGGCACAGCGGTTCAAGTGAGTACGCACCTGGTTGAGAAAAAAGATCAGCTTCTCTGGGTCTCCATCGAAGGTTGCTCTAAGGGGTGGCGCCATCAGTGGTTGCTGCACTCCCCAGGGAGCCTGCATTCCTGGTGGTTGCTGGCCTCCCCACTGTGGATGTTGCACCCCCAATGGTTGCTGGCCTCCCCATGGCGGCTACTGCATCCCCAGTTGCTGCAGGCCTCCCAGCAGTTGCTGCACATTTGGGGGCTGTTGCCACCCCCACAGCTGTTACTGCACTGCCAGTGGCTGTGGCACCCCCAATTGCTGTATGACCCTCAATGGTCTCAGTGGCTGCTGAAATGGCACCCACAGTTGCTGCGGGCCTCCCAGTGGTTGCTGCATGTTCAGGGGCTGTTACCATCCCCACTGCTGCTGACCTGTGGGCGGTTGTGGCATCCCCAGTTGTAGGCCCCCCTGCGGCCCCAGAGGTGACTGTTGCTGGATCCCCATCAGTTGTGGGCCCCTCAGTGGTTGCTGCACGTTTGGAGACAGTGGCCAGCCCCACTGCTGCTGCTGTACTCCCAGCAGTTGCTGACCCCCTGGAGGCTGCATCATCCCCGGTTGCTGCAAGGGCCCCATCTGCTGCTGCACATTTGGGGGCTGTGGCCACCCCCAGTTTGGTTGCTGCACCACCAGCAACTGTTGAACCTCCCATCTGTGGGGGCTGCGACATCCCCCATTGCTGTATGGGCCCCGGGCTGGGTGGCTGGTAAGCATGTCGATCTGGGCTTCGGCTGTCCCAGTGACGGCTCGGGCTCTTATCTCAGAACTGGAGGCCATGGTAGGTGGCTTTGAGGATGGGGAAGCTGCTTGACCTGCACAGGTGGGACTGTGGCTACTCCTTGGCATGAGTTGGTGGCTGCCTCACCGATCATCATGATTGCTCACGTATGGAGAACGGGAGGGTTGTTCCCCACTTTTCATCTCTAGCTCCTCAAATCTTTCCACCAACTTCTCCACTGATTGACTATGGACAGGTATTTCCACTCACCCGAGTCCTCAGCGGTAGTCAATTTTGTGGCTCTCCACTGGTCCGGGGAATGCGACTTGCGGGAAGCCCCTCTTTGCAGCTTGACCTCATTTGCCTTCAAAGCACTTGATTGTGGCAAGGCTGTCTCGAGGTGTCTGGAGTCTCCACTGGGTAAGGTCCATTCTGATGACCAGATCAGCTGTCCTTGCGGCTTGGGTCTTGCCCCCATCTGAGAGACCTGAAAAAGTTCTTTCTCCACCAGCGTGCTGGCCTGCGCTCCCTCCTCTGAGGTGGCAGCCACTGCCGGGGTGCTGGTTTCAGGCGCTCCTTCCTTGTCCATGTTGAGATCTTCCCCAAATCTTTATCGGTCTATCCCTCAATTCTAGGGACAGCGACTGGGGCTTGGGACCCCAAGATAGTTACAGTAGGTAAAAATGGTAGTTTTTGGTTTAATGTCATGGTTCCAACAGATGAAACTCTTCAAAAGAACTTTGAGACATTGTTTACCTTAAAGAATCTTTTATTCAAGAAACAAAGTATCGGCACTACATAGTTGAAACCAAAAACTAAATTCCCCTCCCCTGGATACAAAGTAACAAAGCACAATTCCCTCCTCCAATAAACAGTCATAAATCACATTCCCCAATTAGCTTGAAGCATGGGCTTTCTCCCCAGCTCTCCAACCCACCAAAACACTATCAGCTCTGGGCCCAATGTCCTTGAGTTCCCATGGCTGAGTTATTATTGTTATGACTAGCCGGACTCTCATCCACATTCCCCCTCCCAGCATCAAGTTCTGAACCCAAGTTCTGATGAACCTCAAATAGTATTGGCAAAGCCAATAGCAAAGCCAAAGTCAATAGCTACAACCAAATAGGTTCAAGGTCACCAAAAATAGGGACATGGTCATATTACTTGAGAATGCCCAGAGCTATCGGATATATCTTGACCAGCACCTCTTGAACCTAGAAGTGTGCATATATATAGTGCTCCCCTTTTTTGTTGCAAGTGGGTCAGTGGAGTATAAATAAAATGCTGTCTTTTCCAGCCTCATATAGCATCACATCATGACCTGTGTTGAGAAGATTCATTACTCATTATTGGCTCACCTCATGATTGGGTATGGGACACATAACTCCTAATACAGGTAATCCCTGAGTTACGAGTGTTCAGTTGTAAGACGCTAAGAAAAAGACACAGGCATGTCTTGAGCAGAGGTTTGAAGCTGCAGGACACAGCTTGACAAACTCTGAGTTTATTGCTTTTTATAGTCTTGTTACATACACCAGCTTAACCATTAGATGCTGACAAAGGTTTCTTCATTGGAAAATGTCTTCATGTAAGCAACTATTTTCTAGTAACACATTACATGATCAAAGACCAGGTAAAGAGCAAACAGGAGAAGGAACTAACAAAGGCAGGAAGAGATAGGAAGTAACTTAAGCATATTATCTATTTAGGTAGGTAAGGCATTAAGTCAAAAGGGTATGACCTTCTGGCTGCTTCACTGGGACAAAGGGTATCAAAAGGTTATGAGGTTTGTGGGGGGGAAAGCACGGCAGTTTGCTGCGCGTGCATTTTCCCCACACACACTTAATGCTCGTTTGAAGTTACACGATAAGCACCCCCTAGTGCTTACGAGCAAGTCCCAAAATTATGAATATTGGAGTACCATGGCAGTTGTTCACCCTTATGAGTGACTGCAGAGGCTCTGCAACATTCACCCTGGTTATTCCTTCCCTTCCCTACCCCCACCTCAGGTCACCTTAGCCACCAGGCCTTCAATACTCACCCCGCGAAGATAGAGATCCTTTGCTTTCTTGGCTGTTCCAGGTGCATTCACAGAGAATGGAGGCCTAAAGTAACACAAGATCACATGAGATCAGTGGGGCAAGATCTCATGCTACTGATCTCGCGTGATCTTATGGTGCTTTAGGCCTCTGTTCTGTGCAACAGAGAATGGAACCGAAGCTGGGGGACACTTCCATGTGCCTCCGGAGGCTGGATCAGGACATCAGAGGCCTTTTCCAGGCCGCTGCCGCCCAGATCTGAGGCCGGGGGATGCTTCCACGTGCCTCCGGAGGCTGGATCAGGATGTAAGAGGCCTTTTTCAGGCCGCTGCCACCTGGACCTGAGGCCAGGGAATGCTTCCGCGGCCCTCCGGTGGCCCATTCCAGGCACCAGAGGTCTTCTCCAGGATGCTGCTGCCTGGATCTGAGGCCGGGGGACACTTCTGCGGCCCTCTGGCAGCCCGATCCATTTGTCAGAGGCCTTGTCCAGGCCACTGCCACTCGGGTTTTTTGGGACAATGCCAGCTCTTTATCAGCCTGAGAGCAGCAGACTTCCCCACTGATGGAGATAAAGTGGGGTTTATGATCAGCCTCCCATCCGGCCCTGCGGCCCTTTGGGCCACACCCCTGCTGGTCCAGCCTAGTCCATTGTTGGATAACTTTGGGGGGTTTTGTGACTACATGCGTCTCATGTATGAGGACCCCATTAAGACGCAGACTGCTACCAGATGCCTGAAAGCTCTGAAGCAGGGCCAACGCCCTTTACAGGGATATATCAGTGAGTTTAGGCTGCTTAGCCAGGATTCAGCCTGGAACAAAGCTGCACTGATGGATGCTTTCCAGGATGGCTTTTTGGAGGAGCTGTTGGACAACCTGGCCAGTGTCAATGTTCCCCCGGACCTCAATGGGTTGATCCATCTCTGCGGATCAACGCTCGGCTGCAGCAGCATAGGAGTCGTCATGCTCCCCCAGAGACCCAGGCAACCCCAGTTATGCATGAGACTCCAATTTTGCGGGAAGAGCCTATGCAGCTAGGTGCTGCAAGGCCTCACCTATCGGTGGCAGAAATGAATAGATGACGTTTGGGGTTTTTGTGTTTCTACTGTGGTGAACCTGGGCATTTGGCTGCATCCTGCCCCAAGAAGCGACAAGGGGTGTTGGCTACTGGGCCTGCCCCACGAAAGCAACCTTATCTGTCAGGAAATGCCCCAAGCCCAACCTAAAAGGTGTTTTGGGTTGGGCTTTTCCCAACACTGAGCGACGTCCATCAGATGCGGAACTCGGACTCCCGTGGCACTTGATACTGGTGGCATGCTTGATTCTCCCCAGTAGGCCCAAGGAGATTCCGGTACACACCTTGGTCGATTCTGGGGCCACCACGAACTTTATGGACACTGTGTTTGTGACCAAATGGGCTGTTCCCCAATGCCCAGCGGAACCGCCTCTGTTAGTGGAGACTATTGATGGCCGATTGCTCTTGTCTGGGGCCATTAAGGCCGCCACGCAACCGTTGGGTATTGCTATCAGCTCTCATGAGGAGGCCATTCAGTTTTACATAACCTCTGACCAGCATTTACCCATGGTCTGGGCTTGGCGTGGCTCTGGATGCATGACCCGCAGATTTATTGGTCCCAGAACTTGGTCACCTTCCCAAGTTTACAGTGTGTGGACCACACTCACCAAGTTTGCGCCACCCAGGTGGTGAGTCCCCCAGGGGTTTCCCTGCCCTCTGAACTGGCGACTTATGCAGACGTGTTCAGTGTCATGGTTCCGAAGGAAGAAACTCTTCAAAGAACTTTGAGGCATTGTTTACTTTAAAGAATCTTTAATGTAGCAACATAGCTTCGGCACGTACATAGGTGAAGCCAAAATCTGAATTCTCTTCCCCTAAACACATAGTATCTAAGCATAATTCACTCCTTCATTTAACAGTCATTAATCACATTCTCCAATTAGTTTGAAGTGCGAACTTTCCCTCCAGTTCCATAACCCGCCATTTCTTATCTCCTCTTATTACAAACAACCTTGAAGAATACTCTACTGAGATATTGTTATGGCTAACTAATATCCATGCACATTCTTCCCCCTCCCCTCCAGCACCATCTAATTCTAACTCTAAAAGTAATACACAGGTTAAATAGAAAATGTCTGCATCTTCGTATATTGTCAAAGCAAGAACATCCGATGTTAGCAGCATTGACATCCGCCCCCCATTACAAAAAGGACAAATCCTGTAATGTAAACAAAAGCATATGTTAGGGACTATTTTTCAGTTTGTTGGGGTGTTTCTCATAAAACCTTTTGATGAGTCTGTCAGCTTTCACCTCGCTGGATTTCACCCAAGTGGCTTCAGACAATGGGTATCCCTTCCATTGTACTAGGTACCGCAATTTCCCTTTAAAAATTCTAGAGTCAAGAATACGTTTCACTTCATAGTGGGTCTGTCCCGCAACTACAAGGGGCCTGGGTGCCTTCTTAGGGGGAGGTCTTAAAGTGGAGCCCCGAAAAGGATTCAACAAGCTGCAATGGAAGACAGGGTGAATTCTCCCTAAAAGTCTAGGGAGTTTTAGTTCTATGGTGACTGGATTGATGATCCTTACGATAGGAAAAGGCCCCAAGAATTTGGGTCCTAACTTCTTACTGGGCAATTTGAGGCGTAAATATTTAGTCGACAGATAAACCTTTTCCCCAACTTGGAATGTTCTTTGGGGAGCCCTCTTTTTATCAGCCTGCTTTTTATAGGTTTCAAAAGTCTTTTTAAAATAAGTTTTTGTGTTTCTCCAAACTTCATCCCATCCCCTCACCCATTGGTCAAGTGTCTGGGAAGTGGATGGCACCTGAGGGTATTCAGGTATTGGACCAAACTCTTTTCCTGTGGCTACTCTGAAAGGTGTGTAGCCAGTGCTGCTGTGAACAGAATTATTCTACGCCACCTCTGAGAAAGGGAGGAGGTCAGTCCAGTTTGTCTGTTGGTAGGAAACGTAGCATCTGAGCTATTGCTCTACCATTTTGTTAGCTGATTCTGCAGCCCCATTGGTGGCTGGATGAAAAGCAGATGATAAGCCTTGAGATGATCCAATTAATTTAAGAAAACTCCTCCAAACCTTTGCTGTGAACTGCACCCCCCTGTCCGAAATTATTCGCTTAGGGGTGCCATGCAGCTGGTAGATATGTTTCAGGAACAATTTGGTCAGTCGTTGGGCAGATGGGAGTCCTTTGCAGGCAATGAAATGAGCCTGCTTCAAGAACAGGTCTATTACAGTCCATATGACAGTATTTCCTCTACTTTCAGGTAGGTCTACTATAAAGTCCATAGCTATTTCTTCCCATGGTTGACAAGGGTCTGCCACCAGCTGCAGTAACCCAGGGGTTTTTCCTGGGATTCTTTTCATTGTGGCATATACAGTACAACTCTTTACATAGTTTTCTACATCCTGTTTCAGCCCTGGCCACCAAAATTGCCAGCGGATGAGATGTAGAGTTTTTAGATATCCAAAGTGTCCAGCCTGTTTTACATCATGGCTGTGTTTGAGAGCATTAAGATGGACGGCTTCAGGCAGATATAATTTCCCCCCTTTGTAAGCCAAGCCATCCCTGCACTTTAGGGAGGTTTGATTATCTTTGAACCATTGATTGGTGAGGAGCTCTTGTTTTATTTTCTTTCCCCCAGGGTCATCAGGGTTAGGGACCCTGCGAGGTGTCAGTTGAGTGGCAGTTTGTGGACTGGAGATAATTGCCTCATTAACCTATTTGCTTTAGCTTTTGTACTGGGGCAATCTCGATAGCACATCAGCTAGGAATTTTTTTCTCCCAGTATGTACTTTAGAGTGAAGTTGAAATGGTTAAAGTACTGTGCCCACCGTACTTGCTTTGGGGACAATTTGAGGGGAGTTTTCAGTGCCTCTAGGTTTTTGTGATCTGTCCATACTTCAAAAGGCACCTTGCTCCCTTCTAGATAGTGTCACCAATTTAATAGCCCCCACCTAATTGCAAAGGCCTCTTTCTCCCAGATTGCCCATCTCTGCTCACTTTCAGTAAATTTTTTAGAGGTGTAGGCGCAGGGTTGCAGGACCCCACTTTTGTTCTTTTGCAGTAATACAGCTCCAACTGCCACATCACTGGCGTCGGCTTGACTTACAAAGGGCTCCCCTGGGCAGGGGTGCTTTAGGACCGGTTCAGCAGCAAATAGTCTCTTTAAATTCTCAAAAGCTGTTTGACAACCCATTGTCCATGCTAGTGGTTGGCCCGATCGCGGCTTCCCTCCTCTTTTGCCTGTTTTGAGTAATTCTTTTTTTTAAAAAAACAAAACAAAACACATTTTATTGGTTTTTTAATTCTTAAGAATTAAGAATTAAAGCATGAAGCCGAAAACACCAGCCTGAAAATGACGAATGAGACTTCGTCGAAGCGTCGCCAAGACACTTCCAATTGGACGCGGGAGAAAACCCGAATAACAACACACACACACACACACACACACACACACATATATAGTTACTTCTAACTCTAAAACTTAGGCCTTAAAAAAGTCCATAAATCCAACATTGCCTTTTAATCCATTACACAATTTTAAATTTCTCTTTTCAGTCTGATTCTGGCTTTTTTTCTGTGCCAGGCAGGTTTCCATAACCAAAGCTTCCCTTTCAGCCAGTAGATCTATTTTTGTTGCTTGCAGTGGTCTTTGAAAGGATAGGAATCCCATTGTCTGCATTAGGCATCTATTTGTCTCATCCTTAAAGCATTGTTGCTTTGTAGTTTCAAATCTCAGTCTTTGCTTCTTCTGTTCCTCAAAGTTACAGATGGAAAGTTTATAGGATAGAATAGGTTCCTCTTTTGTCTCTGTTGATTCCTCTTCTAGTATGTTTTGATTTATAGAATAGTCAAATGTAGTCTGGACATCAGTTTGAATGTTTGAAGTGAGATTTCTGGATCTTAATTCTGTAGTGAACTCTTTCATTGTAGCACATATTTCTGCAGTAGCCTCATAAATCTTTTCCAATATAAGTTTACAGTTTAATTGTAACTGAGGTTTCTCCATTTCAATAGTAATTAAAAAGAGTCGCTTTTTTCTTTTCTTTTTTTTTTTTTTGTGTGGAGGCTATATTTAATAAAAGTTAGGCAGTATCCACCCCCACAATTCCCACAGCTGCACAGCTTACCTTTTCTCTTCAAAAATAATTTGAAGGTCAGCTCTATTCCATCTTCAAAGAGTAACCAGATGTTGCCGTGTTAAATTTTCGCCAGTAGATGTCCTCAGTAGGTTAAAAAAGTATCTTTTCCAGACACCATTTCCTTTTTTCTATCTTTTAAAGTATAATGTGAAAAAAGAAATAATCTTCCAGCGTAAGATGATAGTACAGTTCTTAGAAAGAGAAAGAGAAAATTTTCTGTACCCCAAAAAATATGGAAATAAAATATAGTCTTTAAAATTTTGTTGTATTTTTAAACAATGCCTTTCTTCCCAAACATGTAGAAGCTGCTTTTTCAAGCCAGGGAAATAATTCCAACAAGGCTCTTACAGGCACAAAAAACAAAATAGAGTAGAGAGAGTAGCAAGGAAAATTCTCACCCGGATTCACCACGGGGGTTCTTATAGTGTTCTTATAGCTTAGATATTCTTTGACTTGCGGTTTGAAGCGGCTAGGTGATCGGCCATTTTACTGGCCAATCCTCTTCTCCGTCAGCCCCCAGAGATAGCTCGGACAGCTGGAGGAGCTGCTGCTCCTCCACAGCCGAGCAAAGCCTGCTCGACAGAAATCGCACCCTCCAGGGTGACTTTCGACCCGCATAAGGGTCTACTGGTGGAGGGAAGACTAGCCGACGAGGAGACGAGTCTCACCGTGAGACTAGGGATGCCGCGAACCAGAACAGGAAGTCTGTTTTGAGTAATTCTGTAAGGGGTAGGGCAATCTAGAAGTTGGCAAAACCTAGAAAGCTCTGGAGCTGTTTGCGAGTCTTTAGGGGCTGCCATTCGATTATAGCTTTCACCTTGGCTGGATCCATTTCAATGCCCTTGTTGGAAATTCTGTAGCCAAGATAATCTAACCGGGTCTGGTGAAATTCACATTTTGACAATTTGGCATAAAGTTTGGCATTCAATAGTTTCTTTAATACTTCTCTCACCAGTTTTACATGATCAGCCACATTCGTGCTGTATATCAGGATATCATCAAGGTAAACCAGAACCCCTTTGTACAAGTGATCATGTAGGACTTCATTAATTAACTGCATGAATACGGCTGGGGCCCCCTGTAGTCCAAATGGCATGACTCTGAACTGATAGCTTCCCATAGGGCAGTTGAAAACAGTTTTCCATTCATCTCCCTCCTTTATTCTTACCCAGTAGTATGCCTCTCTCAGGTCTAATTTAGTGAAGACACTCCCCTTAGCCAGATGGGTTAGTAAGTCTTTCAGGAGGGGGAGGGGGTATTTATTTTCCACACTCACCGCGTTCAGACCTTTATAATCCACGCAAATACAAAGAGACCCATCTTTTTTTTCTTTAAATAACACAGGGGCTCCCATGGTAGATTTGGCCCATTCAATGAACCCCCTCGCTAGGTTTTTGTTCAAGTATCGCAGCATCTCCTCCATTTCGAGGGGGGACATAGTGTACATTCTCGGGCGTGGGAGTTTGACTCCTGGCACCAGTTTGATAGAGCAGTCACTGGGTCTGTGAGGGGGCAGGGCATTGCATTCTTTTTCAGTAAATGCCTCCGCTAGGTCCCGGTATTTGCTGGGGATGAGTGGTTTGCCTGGTGACAGTGAGGCAGCCATATGCGCTCGCTCATTAGGTGGCCTAAAGTGTCCCACAATGTCTGTTGAATCAGGAGGGGGGGGCGTTAGGCCCTATTGGTAGCCTCACAGGTCTCATTCGTTTCTCCCACCAGATAAACGGCTTCCATTTGTCCAACCAGGCTAGCCCTAGGATCACCGCCTCAGTCATTTTTGGAGCCATTAGGAAGAGAATAAACTCCCAGTGCTCACTTATTTCTAGGTGTAGGGGCTCATTTAAGTGCGTGACAAGAGTCCCTCCCATCTGGGAGCCATCGGCTTGCTCAAACCTCACAGGCTTGGAGAGCAATTTTGCTCGTATACCCAATTTCATGGCAAATGGCAAGCTAATGATGCATTGGGAACATCCATAATCAACTAGCACTTTTAAATCTACCTGTGCTCCCGATTTAGGGATTATTAGTTTGGCAGGCATTGAAAAAGGTGGGATGTGTCAACTCACCATCAGGTCATTCTCTCCTTCGTCGTCACTGTCGAAAGAGGGTAGAGCAGGGGTGGATCCAGCCTTAGTCCCGGTGTCCTCCTGTGTGGGGGATGTGACTTGGGAAACCAGTTCCTGTGTGATCCAGTTGGATTTTTCTCTCATTGGCTGCTGATCAGGTTTCTTCCTCGCTGCAGGACCCGGTCTGCTGTGCTGTTGGGGGTAGGGAACTGGGCAGTTCACTGCACGATGTCCCTGCTGTCCGCATCGGAAGCATTTGATTGGCAGGCCTGCAGGTGGCCTGGGCCTTTCAGCAGTCATAGCTGTTGGAGGTTTTTTTGGGGGGGGTTGTCATCTGGGTCGCTCTGGTTTTGGCTCGTTTTCAGGTGGGGGAGGCTTCTTATAGCAGGTGAGCTGAACGTCTAGCTTCACCACTGTCTGGTCCCATTCTTGCAGCTGATCAGGTACTGCTCAATAGATGCAGGCCTGAGAGAGGTGGTTGTCTAATCCCTCAATAAAATGATGGATTAGGGATTGCTCAGGCCACCCCTCTATTCGACCTGCTATCTTGCGAAACTCTTGCATGTACTCCAGGGCAGGCCTGCTGGCTTGTTTTATTTTGTGGATTTGTTCTCCTGCTTTGAGGCCAATGGATGGGTCCTGAAATCTTTCTCTCAGTCCTAGGAGGAAGAGGTGGGGGTCCTCCAATTTGGGGGCTTGCTCATTATATAAATTGTTCAGCCATTCAGATGCTTCTCCCACTAGGCTGGACGCAATCACATTGACCATGGTAGAGATAGGCCCAGCGGTTCAAATGAGAGCACACTTGGTTGAGGAAAAAAATCAGCTTCTCTGGGTCCCCATTGAAGGTTGCTCTGAAAGGTGGTGCAATTATAGGCTGTTGAGGCCCCCACTGTGGCTGTTGCTGCTGGCCCCATCCTGGCTGTTGATTCAATGGCTGCTGAGCTCCCCACTGTCAGTGTTGCACCCCCAGTTGCAGCTGGCCCCACCCTGGCTGTTGCCATATGCCCAGAGGTTGCACGTTCGGGGGCTGCAGCCACCACCACCCCGCTGTGGTTGCAATACAGATAATACTAGCCTCTCGAGTTGTTGGAGGTCTTCCAAAGGTTGCTGCCTGGGTGGGGGCTGCTGCTGTCTTCTCTGTTGTTGGCCTGCGGGGGCTGGTGGTGCCCTCTGCTGCTGCAGGCCCCTCAATGGTTGCTGTGTGAGTGGGGGTTGCAGTGGTCTTCTCTGCTTCTGCACCACCCCAAGCTGTTGCAAGGCCTCTATTAGTTGATGCAAGCTCAGAGGTTGCTGACCTTCCACCTGTGAAGGCTGCCAAATTCTCCATTGCTGCAGGGGGGCCAGGCTGCGGTTCCCTCTCTCTGTGGGGCTGGAGGCCCTGGCAGGGGACTCCAGGGTCTGGAAGGCTGTTTGATCTGTGAGGGAGGGGCTGGAGGCCTCTCTCAGCAGGAGTTGCTCTCCGCTTCTCACTTCTAACTCTTCAAATCTTTCTGCTAAATATTCTACTGACTGACTACGAGCTGCAGACGGATATTTCCACTCACCCGAGTCTTCGGTGGCAGATGGCCTGCAGCTCTCCACCGGTCTGGGGAATGCAATATGAAAGAATCCCTTTGTTGTAGCTCCACCTCATCTGTTTTTGAAGCCCTTGAGGGTGGCAAGGCTGTTTCAAAGCATCTGGAGTCTCCGCTGGGCTTATCCCAGTCTGACGACCAAATCAGCTGTCTTGCAAGAGTTCCTTCTGCACCAGCTTGCTCGCTGTCACTTGGGAAGCTGCTGCTGCGGGGATGCTGGCCTCAGGCAGTTTTTCTTCTTCCATGATGAAATCTTCCCCGAATATTTGTCAGCCTATTCCTTCAGTTTAGGAACAGCGACTGGGGTTCGGGACCCTTAGATGGTTTGAAAAATTTGTAGATTTTGGCTTGATGTCATGGTTCCAAAGGAAGAAACTCTTCAAAGAACTTTGAGGCATTGTTTTACCTTAAAGAATCTTGGGACTTCCGGTGGCGATCGCCGCGTTGATGGTGGCTTTTTCTTTAGCCGCCCATCTCGGGAATGCGTAAAAGCTGGCAAAGACAGCGAATATCAGCTGTTTTGTGGCTTGGAACCTTCTTCCCGGGCGAAGGGAAGAAGGTGAGTCTTTCCAGATAGAGGTTGAGCTCCTCTAGTCTCCCTAAATTTTTTTTTTTTTTTGGGGGGAGAAGAAGGGTGAGAGCTCCCTCGGAGTCTGGATCATCTCCACTTCCCAGGACGCCTTTGTTCTTTGGAACGAAGCCAGATGCTGCTTCCACATCTGCTGCTTTAAGAGAATTGTGAGTAGAATTAAAAGCAGACAGAGCTGTTCAGGAGGATCAGAATTGTGATGATCAGTAACTTTAACTCAAGGAAGAATTAATATCTTCTCCATTTATTATTTTAACAAAAGGAGGGAGGAAAAAGTGGCGGAGTAATCCTGTTTCTTTGTTTGAAAGGACACTGTTGAGAAAGACTTTCACTTTCATCTGGCAACAAAGTTTCAACAATGTAACAGACTTTGCTTATTTAAAGAGATAGGTTTTTTTTATGTATGGGGGATTTGTTTTTACTGTCCCCTTATTTCATTTTGCTATAAGAAGTGGCTTTAAAAAAAAAGTTGGAAAATGGCTTCGAAATGCCCTGGAATTTATTTTCTTCCTAAAGGCTCAATTTCTTCTCCAGTAATTCAGACTGTACAGCAATCTAAGTCTAAATCTCTTCCCCCCTCCCCCCCCCATCTCAGGCACTCACACTTAAATATTTACAGGATGTTTTAGAGGATGCTTTGGAGAAAACTGCACAAAAGATTAAACATGAGACAGCAGAGCTTTTGGAGCAGAAAAATAATGAGATGAGGGAAGATATAGTACTGGCTCTCCAGGGACTTGCAGCCCATGTAGAACGCCTAGACGAGCATGTGGATGAGGTGGTGGGAAGTGTTGAAAGATTAGAAGATAGAGTTGAAAAAGTTGAAAATAATGTTGATGTAGCTCAGAATGAAATTATAATGTCACAATACAGAGATATGGAATATGCTTTGAGAATAAGAGGGTTGAAGGAGAATGTGCAAGAGAATTTGAAAGAAGAAATTGCAGCAGAATTAGCCTCCATTTTGGGATGTGAACCTGAAGAAATGTTGAAAGAGATAGAAAATTTTTTTAGAGTTAACTCATGGATTGCGAGACAGAGGAATCTACCAAGAGATGTGGTTATTTATTTTTCCAGAAGATCACTTCGTAATGAAATTATACAGGCTTTTTATAAGCAAAGATTTCAAATTGCAGCTCAAGATGTTATAATTTTAAAAGAAATACCTCCAAAAATTCTTAGAAAAAGAAAGGACTTTGCTTTTCTGGCTGAGGAGCTTAAAAAATGACAGATTCAATTCAGATGGGATGTACCTGTTGGAATAGTGGTGAATTATGTTGGTACACGTTATAGACTTAACACAATTTTAAAAGCAAGAGATTTTTATGTTTCTGTTCTGAAGGCAGGTGCACCTCCATCTCCACGATCTAAAAGAAATGAAGGCAAGTCTGAAGGACAGTTGGCTGTAGGAGCAATGTCATTAGTAGGAGAAGAATTGTTGGTTGAATCTATGCAGCAGTCTTTGGAGATAAAAGAACAGAGAATGACTCGTGCAGCCCATAAACGTAGAGAAAAAGAACAACAAAAGGTAGATGTTGGAGCTACAACACAAGTGGTTACCTCTGAGCCGGTGGGAGGAACAAGACCGAAGAAGTCATCGACTGCAGATTTACACGCAGTGTTCCGAAGGCTTCAAGTTACTAAAGATGGCAAAGTTCCTGACATGGAATGTTAATGGTTTGAATTCACCACAGAAAAGAAAGAAAGTATTTCATTATTTGAAACAACGTAAGAATGATGTTATATGTTTGCAAGAGACTCATATTGCTTTAAAGGATCAAAAGTATTTGATTAACTCTCAGCTGGGAGTACATTTTTCAGCCTCTGCTCTGCAGAAAAAAGGAGTAGTAGTTATTTATGTGAGGAAAGATTTATCACCGAAGTTAATTGACTCTGACCCACAAGGAAGATATGTTTTTATTGATTTATTATTAAATGGTAAACGATGTCTTATCATTGGATTATATGCTCCTAATCAACAACAAAAATACTTTTATAAGATGATACATCAGAAACTAACTCAATTGGATTATAAATCAGTTATTATGATGGGAGATTGGAATGGTGTTTTAGATTCAAGTAAAGACAAGAAGAGTTCTTTCAAATCTTCCTATCATGTAAAACTACCTAAAGTTTTTTTTTATTTGAAGGATGATCTGGAACTTAGAGATATTTGGCAAAAACGGAATATTGAAGAAAGAGACTTCACTTTTTTTTTCAGACAGGCATCAATCGTATTCCAGAATTGACTTTTTTAAAATTACTAATGATCTTTTTTCTAGGGTGAAGAATGCCAAGATATTTCCTAGAATATTGTCAGATCATAGTCCCGTATTTAACAAAGAAACTGAATTTAAAAGACAATCGCCCTCAGTGGAGGCAGCTACCAATAAGTCATTGACATATTGTAACACTACAGCAGTAGTGTTCTCCACAGGCCACCATGTAGCTAATTCAGAGGCCAGGACAGTACCAAAAATAGTAGGGCTATTTTTAAATCCTTGAGGTAGAACAGTCCAGCAAAGTTGCCTATGTTGCCACTGAAAAGCAAAGAGGGGCTGGCTAACACAAGCTAAAGGGACACAAAAGAAAGCATCTTTCAGATCAATAACAGCGTACCAAGTAAGATGTGGACCCAGTTGTGAAATCAGCATATAAGGGTTAGGCACCATTTGATGTAATGTCACAGTGAGTGCATTCACGGCTCTCAAATCCTGGCAGAAACGAACTGAGCCATCTGGCTTTTGAATAGGCCGTATTGGTGTATTATAAGGACTAACAGTTTCCATTAGAAGCCCATAAGCAAGCAAATTAGTAATAATGGGCTCCAATCCTTGTAAAGCCTCCAAACTAATTGGATATTGACTAATGGAGACTGGCAGTGCATCAGGGTGCAAGGCTACTTCTACTGGAACTGCATTAATAGCCTAGCCATCAATGAATACCATACATTAGGGTCAACAAAGCAATCTAACAAACCTGGACGCTTATGTGTATCCTCAGATGAGGAAAGCTGAAGGGTCAGGACATGCCAGGCTTGTTCAGGGGGAACTGATAATTCATCCTGGTCCCCTTTGAAAGAAATAGTTGCCTGTAACTTAGCAAGTAAATCACACCCTAAAAGGGGCATAGGGCAACCTGGAAGATAAAGAAATTGATGAGTAAGGCGAGTATCACCAAAAGAACATTCTAAAGGGTCCAGTATTGCTGCTGACATAGATTGACCACTGGCCCCAATAACCTGAAAGGTTTGTGAGGAAGAATTTCCAAGGTGCTTATTTAATACAGAATGTGATGCCCCTGTATCAATTAAAAAAGGTATTGTTTTCCCTCTGACTTTAAACTTTACCAGGGGTGCAGAGGGAGAATCATTCGAAAGGGCAGGGAGACAAAGGCCTCCCAGCCCCTGACTCCCCTAGTACTTAAGGTGTGGTTGTGGAGTAACATGCCCTATAGGATGGCTGGGAAGGGAACATAAAAGACATTCCCTGCCCCAGTGGCCAAATCTCTTACGTATATGACACTGGTCCTGCCTTAGGGCAAAATACTGCATTGGATGTTCCAGGGGTGCCTGGAATCTTGGTGGCTGTCAGAGGTTCCGACTAATGAAGCACTTCAAAGAACTTTCAGGCATGTTTCCTAAAGTCTTTATTACAGAGCTACAAATTGCCGGTCACCATCATGGACGTTGTGATGCCAGAATCTGACTTCCTCTCGCTGGCATCAATCTTTTCTTGCTAAACCCCTCCCTTATCTTGCAGTCACAAGTCACATTATCCAATTAGTGTGAAGGTCAAAAGTTTACTTCCTCTTTCTTTCCCGGGCTTTTTACCCCCCCCCCCACTCTAAGCTATGTATTAACCCAGTAAATACCAGACAGTTTTGCATATTGTCAAAGCAAGAATATAGAGTATTTGCAGCATTGACAGTGGCATCATTCTACCTTTCTCCCCAGGGGACCCTACTGCTCCTTGCCATCCTCTTCCGTGAGTTCCACTACTTCCCCCTCCCCTTAGGGGCACCCATTGTAAAGCCTGTGCCAGCAAACCAACACTTTGTTTTTCATCCCTCTTGACCCCTTTGGCTGTAACCTCCGGTCTTGATACATAGGTTTTATAAGCTACTTCCAACAATTTTCCAATTGTGTCAGCTGAAGCCCTTTCCAGTTTCTGTAATTTGCGCCTAATAGCTGGACCACTCTGCCCAATAAAGAGCATGTTCACCAAGCAGGAGTTCTCTGGAGCTTCTGGATCCAAATCACTATATTTCCTGAAAGCTTGGTACAGGCGCTCAAGGAAGTCACTGGGACTCTCTGATGGCAATTGATGAACATCATATATTTTCCCCAAATTTTTCTGTTTAGGGATAGCAGTCTGTAATGCAGTGACAAGAAAGTCTTGAAAGCCTTTTAAATATTCATAATCTTTGCTTTCATAAGTATCAATGACCCATCTAGGGTCAATTTCAGGACAAAGGACCTTCCTTTCTTCAGCTAATTTTTTTGCAGCATTTCCCACCAGACGTCTTTCCTCTGATGTTAAAAAGACATCCAGCATGGCTTGGAGGTCTGCCAAATTAGGTTTATGTGTTCGAATGATAGACAGAACCAATTCAGAATATTTATGTGGGGCTGCAGTATAAGAACCTAATCTATCCTTCCATGCATAAAGATCAGATGTGGAGAAGGGGGTATGAACCAGGACCTTGTTAGTATCCCCCCCTTCCAATAGCTACCTGCTCTGTGAGGGGATAAATCCCCTTATAAGGTGGCAGACCAGAAGATAAAGCAGGAAAAGATGGTGCTGTGGGACATTGCCACAACCCACAGTGTTTAAGCATCTGCTTATCCCTTTGTAAAGTCCAAAAAAGTGCATAATAAGCTTGTTGATCATGATCCATGCCTCTTTGAGCACAATCTCCCATAGCTTGAAAAAACCCCAAATCTATGGACCCCCGTTTGGGCCAAACAGTAGGCATATCCTGATGCCAGAGGGCATTATACTTGATCAGAGTTTCAATTTTCATAGCCTGACGGGTTTTGAGCTTATCAAAGTTCCTGATAACACACTCAAGGGGGCTGAGGGCACATGCTTGGGTTTTATTCATGTTAACAGGTTTACCCTGGGCTTGCACAGCCTGTTGGGCCACAAGAGATCCACCACCTCCCCTGGCTATGCAATGGCCCCTGGTCAATGGGTCAACCTCGCAGGGGCCTGCGGGCGGCTGGAGGTGGTATCATGCCTAGGCCTGGTCAACAGCAGGAAATATATAAGGAACAACCACAAACCACAAACCACACACCACTCGCAACCCGTTGGAGCATGAGAGTACAAGGGTAATGCCTCTTGCTTTCTAAGCACCCCCAGAACCCCCAAAAAGAGGGCACAACCCCCCAAAAGAGGGGGGCTAGGTGCAGCTGGAAAAAACCCTTCTGCCCAGCTCTGGTCAATGGTGGGAAATAATTCAAGGAAACAGACACACATTTACACACATACACACACACTCCCTTGAGCAAGCCTGTGCAGTAAAGCAATGTTTGCTTACCTTATCTACAGCCCTCCTGAGTATGCACGAACCAAGTGAAGGCAACAACCACACACACACAAAAAAAACAATTCCTGTTTAAAAGCCACAGTAAAGAGTCAAGAAATACAGGAAACCAGAAGCTGCCTTCAAGTTTACGTGTTTATTCAGGTGAATAAAGACGGGCTTCTGTACAAAAGACAAAAAGCCTCAAATAGTAAAGAAAGCTTATTTTTATAGTCACTTTGATTACATAAGCAATTCACCCAGCTAAGCTGGCACACATGATATTAAGACTTCGCCCTTTAAGGCTGGCACACTATAGATATGAAAGCAGAAGTAGCTAGTATGTTCTCTCAGGGGAGTTTCCCCCAAGACCATATGTTCAGTCTTGGGTGTTGTGGGTGTTTCCCCAAGATGCCAGTGTCCAGCCCTTCGGGCTCAACATGAACAGGTGGGGGGAGGGCAAGGACGGCATGCAGGGTGGAGGAGGACGGCGGCAGCCAGCACCAACATGCCCACCTGCTTCCAACTGGCTGGAGTCCCATGGCCGCTGAACAGCTGACGAGCCAGCTGCGGAGCAGCTGACAAGCCGGCCACCGAACAGCTGACAGGCCAGCCGCCGGGCAGCTGACAGGTTGGCTGCCGAGCAGCTGACGAGCCAGCTGATGAGCAGCTGATGGGTCGGCCGCTGAACAGCTGACGAGCCGGCTGCTTGTCTGCAGATGGTCCTGGCAGTGTCCTTCGGCCACCAAACAGCTGACAGGCCGTCAGACGGCCGGTTTGGAGATTGGGGACCACTGAACGACTGAGGCTGACAAAGCAGTTTGAAGCCAGCTGGGGCAAGGACACACGAAGCGGAAAGGCATCAGCGTTGCAGCTGACCGTTTAAGCCTAGGTGGCCGGATGTTGGTTAGGTGGGTAGGGGGTGGGGTTTATTAGCATGTGTATATATAAAGCGCTGGGAGGCGGTTGCTCCCAGCGTGGACTTTGATAGCAGCTTATCCTTGTATCTGCATGCCAGAGATTCCTACAGTAAACAAACAGCCACCTGTGAACTGAACGGCTTCGTGTCTTACTTGCCAGGGGTGAGGTGAGGATCACTGACAGCCAGATGTTCTTGGGTGGGTTTAGAACATTGCGTGTTTATTTTCTGTCCTTTCACGACTCTGCATTCATAGGGCTACAAGTAACCAGAGACAGAGGGGCCATCTGTATATTGATACTGTCCCCTAAGTCCTGGTCATCAAGCCCTTGCTGATGCCCGAGAGACCCTGGGTAGCAGTGACCATGGACTTCTTGATGGACTTGCCCCCGTCTTCTGGCTTCACGATGGTGTTTGTGGTGGTGCACATGCTGACCAAGATGGCAAATTTCTTTCCTTACCGTGGCTTGCTGTCAGCCTGCACCACCACTCACATGTTCATTCAGCATGTTTTCTGGCTGCACGTCCTCCCTGATAGGGTCGTTTCGGATAGAGGGGCTTAATTTACAGCCCTAGACATACAAATCTGCCTGTCATCGGCGCATCATCTGCAAACAGATGGCGGGACCGAGAAAGTAATCGGAATCCTAGAACAATATTTGCACTGTTTCGTGAATCAGCAACAGGACAATTGGGCAGCCTATCTTGCAGTAGATAGCACACCTCCACGCATATGACACCATTCCTGGCCAATGTGGGGTATCATCCCCGGCTTTTTCCCCTCTCGCAGGTCGACACGCCAGTTCCCGCAGCTAAGGAATATCTGACTGAGTTACAGGCTATCTATCAGTTGGGGCAGTGGCAATTAGATAAGGCCAAGGTGGATTATAAAAAGTTGCCATTCGGTCATGGCGAGCTATGCCTGCGTTAGCTGTGGGAGATTGGGTATGGCTGTCAACCAGGCACCTTCCATCAGACTGGCCTGCCAAGAAACTGGACCACCAGTACCTAGGCCCTTTCCCTATTGAAGCCATCATTAATCTGGTCGCTGATGAGTTTCTGGTGATGTTGCTGCAAGATGGGCACTGGGGAATGAAGCTCCGTTCCCCAAGCCCGATTTCTACCTGTTGGGGAGTCTAGTAGGACTGAAAGTCACCCCGTAGAGGCAACTGGCCAAAGGGTGAAACTTTGCAGATTGCGGGCCAGCAGTAGCTGGCCTGCTTGATCCAAAGGAGCCCTTGGGACCAGCAGAAAGAAAAGCTGACCGCACCCATGTGGTCAGCCAGAAGCAGCTGATCATCGGAGACAACAAATTCTAAAAGCGAAAAGCAAAACAGCTGATCTGGGTGAGACTACTTTCCTTATCTCTCTACAAGTGAAAATACCGGTTCTGGGAAACAGCATTCAAAAGCAAGAAATCCCCAAGCTCCAGGGGGTTGGTTTCCTTACCCCTCCCTCCTGAACTATAAGCGGCGGTTTAAGCTTTGGGGAAATTAAAACTGACTTATAACAATATTGTGAAGATAACTGAGGCATAAAAGAAGGATAATTTGGAAAACTTTTGGATTTATAAATCTTTTTTTTTATTCCTTGTTTGGAAACCATCGGGTTTTAACTTCTTAAACTTTTTTTAAAGTATGGTGGGAATGGACATCTAATGACATCTAGTGGCAAAACTGAAAACTACATTTAACCTTGCTTTTTTTTCTCTTTTCTTTATCTTACTGAGTTGCTTTGATTGGAGTTTTAAAACTTGGCTGTATGCCCAGACACAGCTTATAGTTTAAACATTTTGGTGTCCTTGAAATTTATAGTCCTGAAGATTGTGACTGAAAAAGAAAAGACTCTTTTTGGATTGCCCTTTTCTACAGGATGGATTACAATTATAAATAAAAATTGTTTTTGAAGTCATCTGACTTCCCTGGATTACAAATACAGTTTGACCTGGAATTTTTACAATCTTTCTTTCTTTCTTTCTTTCTTTCTTTCTTTCTTTCTTTCTTTCTTTCTTTCTTTCTTTCTTTCGTCCTCCTCCTCCTCCTCCTCCTCCTCCTCCTCCTCCTCCTCCTCCTCCTCCTTCTTCTTCTTCTTTCCCTTTTGCTCTCTTTTACCACTCACTATTTTTATTATTTACCTCTCCTATTTGTTAGGAGCCTGTTGGATTATAAATTTTGATTTACTTGGTGGATTATAAAGTATGATTAAAGGATAAAGATGAGCGTCCCTAATCTATCTAGAATTGGAAAAAAAGGATCTTCTGCTCCCTCTTCTGCTTCTGCAAGTCCAGTCTATCAGACATCAATTGATACAATGCTCCAACAAGAAAAGGCTAATAACTTCCAAAAGGAAACCCAAGCGACTCTACAAGCAATTCAAGAGGCAATTGCTACCCACATGGTGGTTACAATGAGAAATTATGAGATGAGAAGTGATTTTGATAAAATGAATCAAAAAATTAACAACATGGACTCTCAATTTGAAAATTTTAAACAGATGATTACAGATAATCAACAAAGAATCCAAAAAGTAGAAGATAAATCAACTGAGGTTGATCAGAAATTAGAAGTCTTAAAAGATGAAAATTAGAAATTGATGCAAATAAATGGAGAACTAGAAGACTTGATAGCTGGGATGGAGATGGAAAGAGCCTCATACTTTTTAAGATTTCAAAATATAATGGAAGATAAGGAAGAGGATCTCCTAAACGTGATAACAGAATTATTATTATTATTATTTTTATTAATTTTTTTTTAAATTTTACAATAAAAACCCCTTCCCCAATCCCTCCCAACCCACCCCAAAACCCTCCCCCGTTCTTCCCAGAGCTGAATACAGGCTTAACTAGATCTTAAAAGAAAAAAAAGTTTTAAACCCAAATAAACCTTAAGCAAATATAATTACACTCAATAAACAAATTGTAAAATACTTTAACTCCATTATATATAAAGAATCAAAAAGAGGAAAAACAAAAGAGAAAATAAAAAAGAAATAATAAAAAAAATAAAAAATTAAAGAATAATAACAATTACACTTCTAAATAATATCTTAAACTTATATAAATTATTCAAAAGCTAGATAATATTTTCTTATATCATACTTATATTGTATAAAATTTATCCATCTTTTCCAGACCAAAAGATACTTCTCTTGCGATTGATCTTTCAAGAAAGCTGAAATTTTTGCCATTTCCGCTAAGTAGGAAACTTTAAAAAACCATTCTTGCAAAGTAGGCAAAAATTCCTTCTTCCAATATTGCCCTATTAACAACCTAGCCGCAGTAATTAAATTTAACATTAAAGTAATCTCTTTATCATCACAATCAGAAACAATACCCAATAAGAACAATTGTGGAGTAAATTTTATCCTTCTTTTAAAAATTCTTTGAATATTCCACCATATCTTAATCCAAAAAGCTTTAATATTTTTACATGACCACCAAATATGATAATAAGTGGCATCCGAGCAACCACATCTCCAACATTTAGGCTGCAGGTTTGGATACATACGAGACATTTTTTGTGGATCAAGGTGCCATCTATAAAACATTTTATAAAAGTTTTCCCGTAAGTTTTGGGCTTGCGTGAATTTAACATTCCTCACCCAAATAATCTCCCAAGTATCTAATAAAATTGGTTCATCAAAATTTTGTGCCCACTTAACCATACAATCTTTAACTAGCTCTGCTTCTGAGTCCAATTCCACCAAGACACCATAAATTCTTTTAATGTGGGTTCAACTTTGATCTCTAATTTGTTTTAACAAATTCTCCTCCTCTCTAAGCAAGCCCACCTTATAATCTATCTTCCACCTTTCCAATAGTTGTCTATACTGAAACCATGAATAAATAATATTTTCTTGTGCTAATTCGTCCATAGATTTTAATTGCCAATTTTTACCATCCCACTTAAGTAATTGTGTATAAGAAGTAATATCCATCTTAACTCCTCTCCTTATTCCTTCTATTGCATGCCATGGAATAGCCCATAATGGAATTCTTGAATCACTTCTATAGTATTTCTTCCAAACCTGAAGTAAAGAAATTCTTAAGATATGAGATCTAAAGACCATATCAACCTTTTTATTATAAATTAAATAGGCTTGCCATCCAAAAAGTAAATCCCATCCCTCCAAAAGGAGTATATCTACATTTGTTAGATTGACCCAATCACTAATTAATGTTAAGACCACAGCATCATAATACAATTTCAAATTCGGTACCTTAAGTCCACCTCTCTCTCGTATATCTTGTAAAATTTTAAGTTTTACTCTTGGTTTTTTCCCTGCCCAGATAAATTTATTGATACCTTTCTGCCACTCATCTAAATTTGCTTCTTTCTTTAAAATAGGTATCATTTGAAATAAAAAGAGAAATTTTGGCAGAACATTCATTTTAATCGCTGCTATTCTCCCCAGAAGGGACAATTGCAGCTTTTTCCAATTATCCAAATCCTTTTGTATTCTAACCCACAGCGTTTCATAATTATTTTTATACAATTTTGAGTTGGAAGCAGATAAAATAACACCCAAATATTTTACCTTATTAACAACCTCAAAGCCTGTCAATCTAACCAATGTCTCCTTATCCAAATTGGTCATGTTCTTAGGCAATATTTTAGTCTTATTGTTATTAATTTTAAAACCTGAAACTTGGCCATATTGATTTATCAATTGTAACAACTCCATTACAGAATAAGTTGGTTGAGATAATGTAACAACTAGATCATCTGCAAAAGCCCTTAATTTATATTCTTTTTTGTTAATTTCTATTCCTTTTATCTTCGATGATTCCCGAATTTTAATCAATAAAATTTCCAAAGTTAACACAAACAGCAATGGAGACAATGGACAACCCTGTCTAGTCCCCTTTTCAATTGGGAATACCTCTGATAAACCTCCATTAACTATAAGTTGTGCCGTTTGTTTTTGATAAATAGCTCGAAGGGCCTGTAAAATTTTATCTCCAAAATTCATTTCCTCAACCAGTCTTAGCATAAATTGCCAATTTAATTGAACAAAAGCTTTTTCAGCATCTAAAAATATCAATCCTGCAGAAATTTGATTGTTCTTATCTAAATATTCTATTAAATTAATAATTTGTCTGACATTATTTTTCATATACCTTCCAGTTATAAAACCAGTTTGGTCCATATGTATTAATTGGTTCAACACAACCATAAATCTGTTAGCTAAAATTTTCGAAAAAATCTTATAATCTACATTCAAGAGAGATATAGGTCTATAATTCTTTGGTAACGTAAGATCTTGGTCTTCTTTTGGAATCAAAGATATAAAAGCTCTGCCCCAAGACAAGGGAGTCTCTAAACCCTGTAATATATTATTAAAAAGTTCCCTTAGAGGTTCTATCAGCTCATCTATCAAAGTCTTGTAATAAATTGATGTCAGTCCATCAGTACCAGGTGCCTTACCTAACTTTAATTCTTTAATTATTGTCAGACGTATTAGGAATTGGGAAACAGCAAATGGAAGGAGAATAAGATCAGATCTATAGAGTCAACTCAAACTATGCTAGAAGAAATAAAGTCCCCAGAGAAGTACATGTTAGGTTTCTTAAAAGATCTACAAGAGATGAGATTTTGAGAAGAGTAAGAGACGAACCTTTGAAATACAAAGAAAAAGAAATTGTAGTCCTCAAACAAATTCCTAGGAGAATAAGAGAAGCCCGAAGAGAATACCAGTTTCTAACTAGGAAATTAATTGAAAAAGGAGTGAATTTCAGATGGCTGATTCCAGAAGGGATTTTAATCTATTGGGATACAAAAAGATATAGATTGGATACACCACTTAAAGCAATGGAATTCTTCGACAACCATAGAGCATTTCTGGAAGGAGGTGACTCTGACTCTGGTACAAAGAGAGAAACAAAGAAACAGGAAGAAATGTCAGTAGAAGGTGCAGTTAAACCAAGAGAGGAGGAAGAAATTAAAAACACATATACAGAAGGAGCAAGACCAAGAGATCAGAGACAGATAAGATCGACTAGAAGATTAAGACCTAGATATAATTGAAAGAGATGGAGAAGGAGAGTGGGATTTTGTCAATGAATATAAATGGACTAAATTCTCCCTCAAAAAGGAGAAAAATATTTACATGAATACAAAAATTAAAAATGGATATAATTTGTCTCCAAGAAACACATATTAAGAGACAACATTATAAGTTGCTAGAACAACCAAAAATCAGTAAACTTCACTTTGCATTAGCACTACAAAAGAAAAGAGGAACAGCTCTATACATTAAAGAAACAATGAACCCTAAACAAATTTATGCGGATGAAGAGGAGAGAATATTAATGGTGGAAATAATGATTCATCAAAAACAGATACTGATGGTAGCAATATATGCACCAAACAATAAACAAGAACAATTTTACCAAAAATTACATAAAAAAATATTAGACTTAAACTATCAAAATCTTTGTATAATGGGAGACTTTAATGCAATAACATATGGAACTTTGGACTATAAAAGTGCTAAACAAGGGAGGAAAGGAGGAAATATATCACCTAAAGCATTTTTAAAAATGACAGAACTTTGTATCCAAGATATATGGAGAGAAAAAAAATCCCAAAAAATTACAATATACATTTTACTCAGATAGACATAGTTCATGGTCTAGAATTGATATAGACATCTTTGGAACTTAATACAATGATACAAGAAATTGAGATAGAAACTAATGTTTGGGCAGATCATAACCCAATAAAAATTACTTGATTAAGATGGTCCTTGAATAAATCTATACTGAAAGAAAAAGAATTTATACAACTAGCGACAAAGGAAATGGATTTTTTTCTTCAAAATAAACAAGAAAGAAGAAACATCGCTTCAAAATGTGTGAGATATGGCTAAAGCATATTTCAGAGGGTTGGCTATAACCTATACCACTAAAAAGAATAAAGAAAAGAAACAACAACAGTTAAAGTTGAAGGAAGAATTCAAAAACTTAGAATCAGAATTACAAATAGACCCACAAAAGAAAATACTTAAGAAACAAATGGAGATAATAAAACATAAATTAAATTTAGCTGAGACGGAAATGATGGCTCAACAGATTCAAAGGGCTAAACAGAACTTCTTTGAAAATGCCAACAAGCTGGGGAGATGGTTAGCATATAGATTGAAAAAAGAAAAAGAGAAAAAACTGATATAACAAGCTGCAAGATCCAAAAGGTGAATTACAGTTTCAAAATGATACAATTAAAAAAATTATCAAAGATTATTATGAGATACTTTACAAAGCAGAGGAGATTCCAAAAGAAAAAATATAGCAGTATTTTAAAAAAGCAGATTTACCAAAAATCTCAGAGAATATTCGAAATATACTAAATGGAAAAATATCAGTGATGGAGATTATAGAGGCTATAAAAAGGCAAATAAATGATAAGACTCCAGGTCCAGATGGATTACCTCCAGAGCTTTATAAAGCATTACAAGATGTATTAAGTCCTACTTCGAAAGAACTGTGTAATGAAATACTCCTGGAGGCTAAAATACCAAATACATGGACTGAAGCCAACATTACTTTAATACCAAAAGAAGACTCTGACCTAACACAAATAAAAAACTATAGACCAATATCACTATTAAATGTAGACTATAAAATTTTCATCTCAATAATAGCAGAAAGACTAAAGAAATGGTTTTCTACCTAAAAGACAGATACAAAATAATTTAAGAATGATTCTTGATGTGTTAGAGTACTATGAAATTCATCCAGGGAAACAGATGGCTTTAATATTCCCTGATGCACAGAAAGCGTTTGACAACATAAACTGGCAATTCATGTTTCAGCAACTTGCGGAAATAGACTTTGGAGAAAACTTTGTAAGTGTAATTAAAACAATTTGTTGTAAACAAACAGCCAAAATAATTGTAAATGGAGATTTCACAGAAAACTTTAACATTAAAAAAGGCACAAGACAGGGATGCCCACTATCTCCATTACTATTTATACTAACACTGGAAGTATTGAATAGAAACATCAGACAAGATATAGAAATTAAAGGTCTGGAGATAAAAGATGAAAAATATAAATTACAAGCATTTGCAGATGACTTGGTTTTTATATTGGAAGATCCATTGGAAACAAGCACTAAACTTATGGAGAAAATAGAAAAAATTGGAGAAGTGGCAGGGTTAAAAATAAACAGAGAAAAGACTAAAGTGCTAACAAAGAATCTAACAGAAAAACAAAAAAATCATCTAACAAAAAACCCCCAAATCTTCAAATAGTTAAAAAAGTCAAATATTTGGGAATTTATCTAACAGCAAGATGTGTAACAATAAAAGAAGATAACTATGTAAGACTGCTAAAAGAAATAAAATTGGATCTGGAAAAGTGGAAAAATTTACAACTTTCAATGCTGGGAAGAATAGCAACAGTGAAAATGAATATCTTACCAAAAATACTCTTTTTATTTCAAATGATTCCTGTAAGGCTGGGAAAAGCCTTTTTTGATGAACTGAATACAACAATACTGAAATTTATCTGGAAAGAAAAAAAAGCTAGAATTAGAATGAAAATGCTACAAGAAGTGAAAGAAAGTGGAGGATTTGGGCTGTCGGACTGGATGTTATACTACCAAGCATCTATTTTAACATGGCTTAAAGAATGGATAAAGCTTAGAGATAAAAGTCTATTATACCTAGAGGGGCATGACCTACAAATTGGTTGGCATGCCTTTCTGTGGTATGGGAAGAATAAAACACATAGATACTTTCAAAACCACTTTAGAAGAAATGCACTTCTTTCAGAATGGGAAAAAATAAAAGCAAAAATTTATATTAAGATACCTGGATGGCTTTCAACAATGGAAGCTTTCACTTACTCATATTTAATTAATTACAACAAAGTTGTGACTTATAAAGATATTTTGGACAATGAAGGAAAATTGAAAGACAGACAAGACTTACAAGAACAAGGTATTGATCTATCATGGTGGCCGTATCTGCAAATTCAAACGAGATACAATAAAGATGTTAAAACATCTGGTCTTTCACCAGTCCCTCTTGGTCCCAGAACAACTGGCGTGACCACTTCGCTGATCAGAACGTCCCCCACCAGAAAAGGGGGAGACAGCGCTCCCGAGTATGAGGTCGCCAGTATTCGAGACTCCCGTTGGTTGAAAGGCCGATTCCAGTATTTGATTGAGTGGAAGGGCTATGGACTGGAGGAGTTCACCTGGGAGGACACAACCACCATGCATGCACCTGCCTTGGAGATGGTGTTCCACGAACAATTCCCTTCACGGCCACATCCGGCCCATCAGATCCGGGGGAAGGGTCCTGCAGTGAGGGATAGTGTTGTGAGTCCTCGCCTGCCAGCAGATTCGGCAGCCGAGTCAGATGAATTGGATGAGGGGGAAGGGTTGCCTGGGTTCACATCGGAGTCTGTGGAAGGCTCTGAGGAGCATGAAGACTCAGAGCTAGATGTGACACCGGGCCCATCTACTCACACTCAGGCAGAGAGACAGCTGGGTTGGGGGCCTGAACTGAGCGAAGAGGAGGAACAGCTTGGGCCTGTTCCAGATGCATGGATGCATAGAGAGGAAAGGCGTGCAGGACAACAGAGGGCTATGGGGCGGCTCTCCAGGAAAAGTAAAAGACTATAAGAAGCCACGCCCTGGCTGGACTATAAAGAGGAGAGGTGTGGGAGGGGCTGGTTGCCAAAGGCAACCGTTCATGCTACAGCTTCGTGCTTCTGTTGTTGGATTTCTTGCCTCAGGATTCTTGGACTTTTAACCAGGTTTGTCAGATTTCTGTGTGTTTGAGTGACTTAAACCTTGAGCATTCCAGCTGAGAACTCAGAGACTGATCTTGTTCGTTTCAACAGCTAAAGGACTGGCTGGAGTTTTGTTCCATAAAAGCAGGGCCACTCACAAAGGACTCAAATGTCTATACACCAATGCACAGAGTATGAACAGCAAACAGGGTGAACTAGAAATTCAGGTTAATGAGGGCAGATACGATATTGTTGCCATTACGGAAACATGGTGGGATGAAACCCACACATGGAACACACAGCTAGAGGGATTTAAATTATTTAAAAGAAACAGACCAAATAAAAGAGAAGGTGGAGTTGCTCTCTATATAAGAAATAACTACATCTCCACAGAAATAGAGCACAACAATGATAAAAACTGTCTTGAATGCATTTGGGTCAATATAAAAGGGGGGGGGGAATGACATTGCCATAGGTGTATACTACAGACCACCCAACCAAACAGAGGAAATAGATGAACTTTTTGCTAGTCAGCTAACTAAGGTATGTAGGAAGCACATCACAATAGTAATGGGGGACTTTAACTACCCTGACATCAACTGGGAGACAAACTCGGCACCAAGTGGAAGATCAAACAGGTTCCCGGCAAACCTAGCAGACAACTTTGTCTCCCAAAAAGTAGAGAAGGGAACTAGGGGATTAGCCATTTTGGATCTAATTCTCACTAACAGAGATGAAATGATAGAAGGTGTTGAAGCCATAGGAACCCTGGGAGGACGTGATCGTGCAATATTAGAATTCAACATTATAGAAGCACAAGCAATAGAACACAGTCAAACTAGAGTCTTGGACTTCAAGAGAGCTAATTTCAATAAACTTAGAGAGGGCTTAGGAAGGATTCCATGGATGAGAATCCTCAAGGGGAAAACAACTCAAGAAGCTTGGGAAATTTTGAAAAATGGGATAATAAAAGCCCAGTCTAGCACAATACCAACAAAGAGGAAAAACAACAGCTCTCAAAAGAAACCAGCATGGCTGCATAAAGAACTCTCTGACAAATTGAAAGATAAAAAGGACAAGTATAGAAAGTGGAAAGAGGGGAACATAACTAAGTCAGAATATCAGCAAATAGCCCGAACCTGCAAAGATGAAGTGAAGAAAGCCAAGGCTCAAAATGAACTAAGGCTTGCGACCAAAGTCAAAAATAACAAAAAAAGCTTATTTCAACATGTAAAAAACAAGAAAAAAGTGAAGGAAATGATTGGTCCATTAGTGGGTGGAAGTGGCAAGAAGGTGACAAGCAACAGGGAGAAAGCAGAACTATTTAACTCGTTTTTTGCATCTGTCTTTACACAAAGGGAAAAAACAGACCAACCTATCAAAAATAGTGCCATAAAAAACAAAATAGAAACACAAGTTAAGATAGGCAAGAAAATGGTAAGTGAGCACCTGTCCAGCCTAGATGAGTTCAAATCGCCAGGACCAGATGGATTACACCCCAGAGTTCTCAAGGAACTGGCAGATGTGATATCGGAGCCACTGAACTATATTTTTCAAAGATCCTGGAACACGGGAACTACCAGAGGACTGGAAAACAGCTGATGTAGTTCCCATCCTCAAAAAGTGGATCCAGGAAATTACAGACCTATCAGCCTGACCTCAATACCTGGGAAGATCCTGGAAAAGATAATCAAACAACGAATCAACGAACACCTAGAGGCAAACAAACTCATTACTAAAAGCCAACATGGGTTTGTCAAAAATAGATCATGCCAGACAAATCTTATTGCATTCTTTGACCAAGTGACAAAATTAGTGGATCAGAGGAATGCTGTGGACATAATTTACTTGGACTTCAGTAAGGCATTTGATAAAGTAGATCACAACCTACTACTTGATAAGATAGAAAAAAGTGGGGTAGACAAAATCACCACCATATGGATTCGTAGCTGGCTGACTCAGCGAGTGGTCCTCAATGGAACTGCATCTATATGGAGGGAAGTATTCTGACACAAACTTAAAGTGATCTCTTTTAAATCCTGTCAGATAGTTAACTCAAAAGAAACGATCTTATAATAAACAAAATATATTTTAATGAGAAAGATTACTTGCGTTCACATTGTGATTGGTGCTGCTGGAAATACATCTTTGTTCATTTTTTAGATCATCCCTTTAGGTAAGAAAGTGTTATTGCTCTTCACACCATCTTTATGCTTATAGGGAGAACTTCCATGGCCCATGCTTCTTACAGACAAAGAGATTTCCATGTGGCTTGTGTCCAGGAAGTCTCCCAAAGACCTTTGGAACTCCTCCCACTGACCCATCCACATACCTAGCATTTAACCCAATAACTGCCAGACCTTCCAACATAGAGCTGGGCCATAGAGCTATATGGGCCATAGAGCTATATGGGCCAGAACACTCCCTGCTTGGAAATTTATATTTCCACTACTAAAATAGTAAAAACATAGCATCAAGGCATGCAATACTCATTGTGGTTAACTTGTGACTAAATAGGTAAAAACTTGGTATCAAACATGCATAACTATAAGGTAAACATAAAACATGCACAATTATGAAAAAGGCAAGTGTTACATCAAACAATGCATAAGACAATACATAATTTGAGGTTTAATCTTCTGGTTCAGTCTTCATCAGCGATGGACCAAATCGGTGATCAGCCTGGTACAAGTGTCTTTGAGTCACGACCAGAGTCACGTGGCTTCACGATCTGGATCTCAGCTGGGTAAACTAGTTCATCAAGTGGGTGGGCCCGGTGTGCAAGAACCGTGGGCCAATAGTTCTGGTATGCAGTCTTGTGTCCCAATGAGACAAGGTCTTCTTCCTGTGAAGGAAACTGGAACCAAATCTAGAACAGAAAAAACTGGAACCCAAGCTTTTCGGGAATGAGGGGAACTGGATTCACAGGATACTCAGGAACTGAAAAACCTGGAAAGACATAAACAGCTGGATCTGGAAACTCAGGAACAGCTGGGGCTGAAGAATCAAGATCAAGAACATCAGGAAACTCAGGAACAGCTGGAGCTGGAAACTCAGGATTAGGAACATCTGGAAACTCAGGAACAGCCAGAGCTGGAAACTCAGGATCAGGAACATCTGGAAACTCAGAAACAGCCAGAGCTGAAGAATCAGGAACAACAGCTGGAACTGAAGGGTCAGGAACAGCAGCTGGAAATGAAGAATCAGGAACAACAGCTTGAGCAGAAGACTCAGGATACTCAAGAACCGAAGGGTCTGGAGCCACCGGTGGAGTACTGAAGAGGGCTGCTACTGTTGTCGTCAGGGTGAGGACTTCATGTGTGGGTGTCAGTGTATTTAATGACATGGAGTCCATGAAAGGCAGTAAGTCCTTGCAGGCTTCTACAAGGCTAATTCTTGGGGTGCTGAGACAAGTGATCAAGACGATCAAAACTATGCCTAACTTCAGTTGTCTCCGCTTAGACAGGGTTTTGAAGTGGATTGGTTGACATTTACTGGGTGCCTGAGGTTGAAGGTTGGCACTTTGATCTGAAGCTGGAAGTGCATAACGTTTTGGTCTATGTGGCATCTGTCTATTTGGACAGGCCAAGAGCTGAAGACTTTCTAGCCAGATCAGTTCTGTTATCTGTGTGGCAAGGTTGGGCCACTTTACTTGGTTGACAAAGTTCTTATTTGTTGGCACATGTTGCCATTGTTCAGGGCTTAAGGATGTTTCAATCCTTTTCTCTCTGTTGCTTACATGGACGTAGAAGTGTCCACTTTGTTTGCAGATGTAGCTTGACATCACCTTGCTGTCTGCGGAGAAGGTGGTGGACTGTAGTTCAAGGCACAACGTCTTTGCTGTCAAGTTGGTCAGCTTTACAGCCAAAGTGGTGCCATATAGCTGTAACCTTGGTACGGTGTGGCCTTGTTGCATTGTTATTCTTGCTTTTCCAAAGAAGACACCAAGACTGCAGCACTCCCCGCTGTAGACTCTGATGCATCTTATGGTCACAAACAAGATAACGTAAGTGTGGCTCTCCCCGCTGTAGAGTGAGACGTATCTTAAGGCTGCAGACACCTTCGTAGACACATCTAAGGAAGCGTACAACTCTTTCTTCTGCACTGGGGCAGGTGAGCTGGAGACATACATGCGCTGCACTTGCATGCTTTGGAGACATTTTGGGAGTATGCTCCATGACTCCCAGTCTTGGGGGCGTTGTTTGTCTTGTTTGTCCTTTATGGACAAAGCTAAATTGTAGTAAGTCTTGCTTGTCTGGAACACGGTTGCTTCCAAAACAGGTTTGGTTGTTACAAGCATGCAGTGTTGTTCTAGGCGCGGTTGGAACACTGTTGCTACCAAAACAGGTTTGGTTGTCACAAGCATGCAGTGTTGTTCTAGGCGCGGTTGGAACACTGTTGCTACCAAAACAGGTTTGGTTGTCACAAGCGTGCAGTGTTGTAGGTGTGGTTTTATGGGGTTCAATGGGGTAATAACGGTGGAAAGATCTTGTGGCACTCCCCGCTGTGCAGTCGTTGCCATCAGGTTCGATGTGGCAGCAACGGCAGGAGGATCTCGTGACCTAGGTGTCGTGTCATCAACTCTGTGGTTGACCAGCGAATCAGGTCGTTGAGATTCCTCTGTTTGTCTACTCGGTCTTGGGGGGCTTGTGGCTGGCTGAGGTGCTCTCATCTGTGCATTCTGGAGTGCGCTTTGGTTGTCCACATAGGCCTGTACACGGCTGTGAGAACTTTCCCTTCCTAGACTTTCCAAATTGGGCGTTGACATGGCATCTTCTAACTCTCTCTGCAGGATCGCTTCTATTGCGGCTGCCTCTTTTGCTCTCTGTTGTCGCTGGAAAATCTCAAAGTTGGCCTGAGCTTTGGCCAAGTCTTCTCTATGTAGCTTGTCGTCTACTGCTGCTTCTGCGGCAACATTGGCCATTGCGGTATTGATCCGTGCTTCCCTGAGACGGGCGGCAATACTCTCTGCTCCTGAGGCTCGAGATGCATGGCTCTGGCGAGAAGATGCCTTTGAATGGCGGGAGGGTCCTGTGATATGCGAGTGTTGGGACATGCTGGAATGTGTCTTGGATATGTGGCGGAAAGATAAGGCTGTTCCAGACACGTGGGATGGATCTGCGTGCGACCATTGGGATGGTGCATATGAATGGCGGGAGACTTCGGACTCGGCCCTGTCGACCAGTCTGCTTTTCTGGCGAGGCTTGGGCTGTGGGGAACCCTGTGAGCTCTCTAGAAACTTCTTGCGTTCCTTGTTTAGTACCTTGAGGTTGCGCATCTTGCTATCGAATCTTGAGTCTCTTAATTGTTCCTGAATATCCTTTAGTTGCCGTTCAGAGTCCATCCATTGCACATAGGCGTCTTCCTTAACTCCTTCTACTGCGTGTGCACGTTCTGGGGAGAGTTTGTACAATCTCTCCCAGCCTCTTTCATGGCGCTTGTAGATTGACTCCCATCTTTCCATCAGATGTGAGTGCATGGCTGCAATGGGCTGGTTGGTGTATCTCAACTAGGCTGATAGGTTGAACCCCTTCTGCTAGACCAGTAGGACGCTCAGCTATGGCTAGGATAGGTTCAGTGTCCTTCTCAGCTATTTTGAAGAGAATTTGAAGAACTTCTCTCTTTGACCACTAGGGGTCGCTACTTGTAGATCAGCTTCTGAGGTGCTGTCTGTGGGTGGAGATGCCACTGGGTGCATTCTCCTGTGTTTGTGGGTACTTCAGTGCAGTTCACCCTTTCACCACTAGGGGTCACTTGCTGTGGGTCAGCTACCGGGGTGCTCTGGCTTCGAGGTTCACCCTTTGTCCACTAGAGGGGCTTCTCTGGGTGCGGTTAAAGGCTTGCATGTAGAGCTTCCTTTAACCACTAGGGGGCATCTGGAGAAAGGCTAGCCAAATTCTTCCTATTGCCACGTTACTGCTAGTGAGCCACTGAGAGAATGTAGAGGTACAAACTCCCACCTGGCGTGTTGCAGGCTGGAACTCCGGGTCATCAGCTGTGATAATAGGCAAAGGCAATTGGCTCTTGCTTCCTTTCTCTCAAGCTGGAACAGCTTAGCCTTCAGCTTGAATGAGTGAGTGAGTACTTTTGGTAAGTTCACTCTGTGCCCTCTAGGGGGTGTTAAAAAGGCTAGCCAAATTCTTCCTATTACCACGTTACTGCTAGTGAGCCACTGAGAAAATGTAGAGGTACAAACTCCCACCTGGCGAGTTGCAGGCTGGAACTCTGGGTCATCAGCTGTGATAATAAGCAAAGAGACTTGGCTTTGATTTCTTCTGCCTAAGTTCCCTCAAGCTGGAACAGCTTAGTGCTCAGCTTGGGTGAGTGAGTGAATGCTTCTGGTAAGATCACCCTGTGCCCTCTGGGGGGGTGTTGATAGCTTGGGATAACTTTAAGTAGCTTGCACTTTAACTAACGGATTTGCTCTGTTGTGTGCTGAATTAATTGTGGCTGTTGTGACTCAGCTAGAAAAAAAATTGCATGACCACCAGGGGGTGCTTCTGCGATGATTCCTCCTTATAACATTGGCTGAAATTCCGAGCATACCTAGGGCTGTCACTATGGCAACAGATGAGTTCATTGAAAGGCAATAAACCTTGCTTTTGTCTGAACTTTAGAGGCAGTCATTAAACAGTTCTTTGTTTCAGGCTGTGTGATTCACTGGCAAAGAGGGGAGGGGGAAAAACCCAAGCTCCTTTTGGTGTTAAAATTCAAACTTTTCATGCAAGGAACAAAAGTGTAGATTTTTTGTTTTTCTTTCTCCCCGCTATAAACATTAATTTGAGAACAGGTCCAAGGTACTTTTTACTTTGAAGGTTAGCTAGCAAGCGAATTAGCATAACAAAACCTCTGAATCACTCCTTGAAAGCTGTTTTTTACACAGACACGCTGGCTTTGCTTTGCAGGCTTTTAAAGGCATCGAGAGAATCTTTACTTCCTTGAAGGTTAATGTAGAGGAAGGGCTAACCAATTTGATTCTCTTTCTTCAAACTGTTGCAGCTTTGAGAGGAGAATTAATCTTTGCCAATTTACTATTTGCTTTCAAAAAATGGCACAAATTATGAAAACACTTTCTTACTATTCTGACACAAACTTAAAGTGATCTCTTTTAAATCCTGTCAGATAGTTAACTCAAAAGAAACGATCTTATAATAAACAAAATATATTTTAATGAGAAAGATTACTTGCGTTCACGTTGTGATTGGTGCTGCTGGAAATACATCTTTGTTCATCTTTTAGATCATCCCTTTAGGTAAGAAAGTGTTATTGCTCTTCACACCATCTTTATGTTTATAGGGAGAACTTCCATGGCCCATGCTTCTTACAGACAAAGAGATTCCCATGTGGCTTGTGTCCAGGAAGTCTCCCAAAGACCTTTGGAACTCCTCCCACTGACCCATCCACATACCTAGCATTTAACCCAATAACTGCCAGACCTTCCAACATAGAGCTGGGCCATAGAGCTATATGGGCCATAGAGCTATATGGGCCAGAACAGGAAGTGTGTAGTGGGGTGCCCCAGGGCTCTGTTCTGGGCCCAGTACTCTTCAACATCTTCATCAATGATTTGGATGAAGGGATAGATGGGGAACTCATCAAATTTGCAGACGACACCAAGCTGGCAGGAATAGCCAACACTCCAGAAGACAGGCTTAAGATACAGAAGGATCTGGACAGACTTGAACACTGGGCACTAACTAACAAAATGAAATTCAATGGTGAAAAAAGCAAGGTTCTACATTTAGGCAAGAAAAACCAAATGCACAAGTACAGCATAGGTGGCACCATGCTCAATAGTAGTAACTGTGAGAGGGACCTCGGAGTCCTAGTAGACAATCACCTAAATATGAGCCAGCAGTGTGCTGCAGCTGCCAAAAAGGCCAACACAGTGCTAGGCTGCATTAACAGAGGGATAGAATCAAGATCACGTGAAGTATTAATACCACTCTTCAATGACTTGGTAAGGCCACACTTGGAATACTGCATCCAGTTTTGGTCACCACTATGTAAAAAAGATGTTGAGACTCTAGAAAGAGTACAGAGAAGAGCAACAAAGATGATTAGGGGACTGGAGGCTAAAACAATAAGGAACGGTTGCTAGAATTGGGTATGTCTAGTTTAACGAAGAGAAGGACAAGGGGGGACATGATAGCAGTATTCCAATATCTCAGGGGCTGCCATAAAGAAGAGGGAATTAAGCTATTTTCCAAAGCACCTGAAGGCAGGACAAGAAGCAACGGGTGGAAACTAATCAAGGAGAGAAGCAACCTAGAACTAAGGAGAAACTTCCTGACAGTGAGAACAATTAATCAGTGGAACAGCCTGCCTCCAGAAGCAGTAAATGCTCCAACACTGGAAGTTTTTAAGAAGAGACTGGACAGCCATTTGTCCGAAATGGTGTAGGGTTTCCTGCCTGAGCAGGGGGTTGGACTAGACGACCTCCAAGGTCCCTTCCAACTTTACTACTATTACTACTATTACTGTGTCAAAATAAAAGGGGTTTATCTTACAAAGTCCTGCCTTGTTCAATGCAAAGGGATTTTTCCTTGTGAGTAAGTGGTTGAGCAGTATTCGTGTAGGCTGAGACAGAACACCGTCCTCACAGACGGCCTCAATTTCAACCACAAAGATGCCAACCCCATTGAATTCCTCGCCAATCTCAAATCCATTCTAAAAACACTGCCGGGACCAAGAAACACAATAAGACATCAGACAGAGAATCATCCCCAATGTGCAATGCAACAGACAAAACGAAACACTCAGCCAAAAGGAGAAGAGAGCACTAAAGACACTGAAACAAGATGAAAGTATCATCCTACCAGCAGACAAAGGCAGACTGATGGTAGTAATGGACGAAACCGACTACATCGGCAAAGCTGAAAGCCATCTCAATGACACTAACACCTACCAAATAATCCACAGTGATCCTACAAAACAGCTAGAGAACAAACTAAAAGACACCCTAAGAAAAACGGAAAAAGAAAAACAGCTAACACCACTTGAGAGAAAGCACATGCAACCACAAGATTCCTCCACACCCAGGTTCTACGGACTCCCCAAAATACACAAGAACCGGATCCCCTTACACCCAATTGTGTCTCTACCTGGAACACCGACATAAAAACTAGCAAAAACTCTGCAGAGGAAACTCAGACATCTGGTCAATGACTCAACCAACTCAATAAACTCCCCAGAACAATTTCTCCAATGCATCAAACACACCAAGATCAACAAGGAAGAAATTATGGTCTCCTTCGACATCACCGCCCTCTTCACCTCGATTGACATCGACCTGGCTAAACAAACCATACACCACCTACTCACCAAACACCATACCCACAAAGATGATGCCACCACAAAACACTCCATGTCCACAGAAAACATCATGAAACTCCTGGATCTATGCCTCAACACATACTTCAAGTTCAACGGGAAAATGTACAAGCAAGTACAAGGTACCCTGATGGGATCCCCCATATCAGGCCTTATAGCAGAAGCAGTCATGCAACGACTTGAATCCATAGCTCTACCCACCATGCAACCAAAATTCTGGACATGCTATGTTGATGACACCTTCATCATCATCAAATGCTCCCAAATTGAAGAAACACACCATCTACTTAATAACATATTTCCTGAGATCAAATTTACACGGGAAGAGGAAACAGACAACAGACTCCCATTCCTTGACCTTGCCATAAGAAGACTGGACAATGACTCACACCTGACCCATCAGAAGACCCTCACTTGACACACCCACACCTGAAGCCCTGATAAACAGAAGAGCACTGACACAGACATCCCCTAAACACCGCTGAAGATGTTACCTAGCCTGGTAACGAAACATTTGGAAACCAACCCACAAGCTTGGAGAACAAACCTTCACCCTCATCCCACACCCGAGCTACAGATATTCACCACTATTGCAAACTCTATACTATTTTATACAGCATATAAAACATAATAACATTTGTCTAAATCAAGCTGTGCAACAGGTAACTAGCTGGTTTCTGGTACAGCGAGGCCACAGTAGAACCACCACCGGGGTGCAGCAGGGGCACAGTGTAGGTGTTGTTTTGCAACAGTGGGCAGCCCAAGATGTATAATACCTGTTTTGGGGGTCAACTGGATGTGCCAGGTGTGGGTAGCCATTGGTCTTTTGTTGTTGCATTGCAACAGGTTGGCTCATTGCTTCACAACATTTAGACATAACCATTACAATAAGTATACTGAGGTATAATGAAGGGGACAAACAAATAGTGGCTCACTATGAACTTTACAGAACCTTGCAGTCGGAGCAGGCAACACTGCGGCCAGTTAAGGTGATGCCCAGACTCCGAGCCTAATTCCAGTTGTAAATGTGGGCATGGAACCCAGGTGGAGAGCTGGCTATGTGGACTGTGTGGGGCTAATTGGATCCAGCACCTGCTTGCCTACAAGGGAAAGAGGGCAAAGATTGTCTTTCTTTTTTTAAAAAAATATTTTATTAGTTTTCCAGTTTTACATTTGAGTGTTTGGAAGGCAATGTGGTGATTGGGTTAAACAATAGTTCAATAACAAAATCTTTAGTAGATGTCTCAGATTACATCATCAAATATTTCTTCTCTGTTTCCCTTAACATTTGCTAAATCATATTTAAGCTAGTAAACTTCTAATTGTATCAAAATCAGTAAAAACTTCATTATCACATTTATAAATACATTTTTTTGCTTATACATATCTTAATAAATCTTGATAAACAATCCATATCCTGTTATTAAATTTTACCTAATTTTTAATTACAGTATTCCAATTTAACCTTTAATATCCATAGTATTTAACTTTCAGGTAGCCCAAATTTCCTTTATCTCACTTCATAAAGATTCTAATGTCTAAAATACATGTATTAGTTACTTAAATATAATCTTATTCTATTTTTTCATAAACTTTTTCTATTTCTCACCCTAATACACCATAACCTTAATAATAGAATATCCTTTATTAGTTCAAATCTATCATCTATATTATCTGGGCTAGTCAATAATTCAAACCTATTTCCTAATAATTAGTTTACATTTCCCTTGTAAATCTAAATCCTCAGTATCAGACAGATTAATCCCTTATTTTTTACTATTTTCCAACTATTTTAAATCTAGTAATCAAATTTCCTTTTGTCTCAAAATCTCCCTTTAGCCCACTAGCTGACAGTTTAGGGTCCTCTCTAGTACAGGGCTTTTCAACCAGTGGTACGGGTACCACCTGTGGTACATTGGCACCTGGCAGGTGGTACATGACCATCCTAGAAAAGTGGTAGTGGGGGAGGGGAATGAGCTGAACTGGTGGCAGCACCACAGAAGCCTGAGTGAGAGATGGCTGGAGCTGCAGGGCTGTCAGGGCTCAGTGGAAGCGCCAGGATCAGTGCCAGGCTCCAGCTGGAGCTTGGCGCTGATCCTGGTGCTTCTGCTGAGCCCAGAAGAAGCGCCGATCAGCTGGAATGTTGCAGCATCTCCAGGGTCTTGTGATTTACAGTCAGATGCTTGGCAACTGATTCATCTTTATGACCGTCACAGGGTCATGTGAAGTGACCAAAACCTGCTGCAACCACCCAGCAGATGGGGGGAATAAAAACCAAACACCCCCACCCCACCCCCGCTGCCAATCCTCAACAGAAATGCTCACAACAATGAAAACCTCGGACAGGAGGGCGGGCAGGCAGGTGTCTTGCTCGGCTGTGGCTTGGGGGGCACTTTTTTCAGTGCCATTGTAACTTCAAACAGTTACTAAGCGAACTGTTGTAAGTCGAGGACTACCTGTACTTCATCACTTTTTTCCTTTTTTTTTTTTTTGGTCATCAAGTTTTTGACACCTTGCTAGGCGACTGTTGGTACTTGGATGTTGCCGTATCCTAAAAGTGGTACAATGGGTGAAAAGGTTGAAAAGCCCTGCTCTAGTAGACCAAGCACCTGCTTGCCTACAAGGGAAAGAGGGCAAAGATTGTCTTTCAATCTGTGTTGGCAGAGCTTAGAGCCCACTTCTCTGAATAGGGCAATGCAACCACATAAATTTTGATTTGAAGAAGTGTCTCATATATGTTATATCCAGTCTTTCCTGTGTTATATCCCTCAAAATGCCTATGCTATCAGAACTGCATCAGCAAGCGGTGAGATATGGGGTCCAAAAATCAGGCTGCAAAGCAATTCTCACCAAGAGGATTGTGGAAGCTCATGCAGCAGCATGGAGCAAGCAAGTTCGTTGGGCTGCACAAATCAGGTAGGTCTCCAGTTCTTGGGGTGATGTTGAAAACCCCCACAAAGTGGCCCAGCACCAGCAAGAGTTGCATCAGCTGGGTGATGAAGTAGAGGCTGCTTTGAGAGCCTCGAAATCTGAAGAGGCAAAAAGCTCTAACCTCCATGGACGGTTAGCACCACTCCAGAAAATCACATGAAGGCTGTTGAGGAAGACCAACAAAGACTGCAGAAGAAAGATTGCAGCCATGTTGGTCTATGAAGTGCCAGACAACCTTGCTGTATGGAGAGCAGTATTACCAGACTTTGTCTTACACAAGGAAGACAATCTCATACAAGATTACCGTGCATATGTACCAGATGGCCACAGGTGTGAAAAGGATGCAACAGCATTCTTAGATACTATGACCCAAAAAATCACAGTGAAAATTGAAGAAGAGCTGGAATGATGGGTCAGCATGAAGATCACTCTCATTCTTATGGCTGTCCTTGAGAACCTGGCTCCTAATGTCAACCAGGTGCTGAATGAGAATGCTGAGTCTGACATGATAACAGCCACAGTCTACCTTTGGAGTATTGCAGCAGCAATCCTACATGATAGTGAAATCATTGAGTCTTTGGAAATGGCAAAGACAAGGATTATTGAGGTGCTGGATATATTTACTAAAGATGATAGTGGTTGGAAACTTAAATGATGTGTGAAACTAGATCTGGGTGTGGTGCAGTTACACCCTTTCCATGGTAGAAGCTACTTCACAATGCCAAAGTACATACCACCCTCCCCTCTTATTAATGTGAAGAACAAGGACAACTGCTGCTTCAAGTGAGCCATTTATTAGCAATGTACCTGGTAGTGCATGGAAAGCACCCAGACTGCCCAGCTACATACCAAATGCATTGGAACAGGCTCAGCTTTGATGGAATTGAGTTTCTAGTGAAACTTACCAGCACTGATAAGTTTGAGTGCCAAAATTTTGCAATTACAGTGAATGTGTTTATCTGGAATAAAGGGCTGCACCCTAGATGCTTATCAAATCATAAAGACAGGCCTCACAACCTAGAATTGCTCTTTCTCAAGCATTGTGTTTGGCTCAAGGACCTAGCCTGCATGTGCAATAAAAATAGCAAGTGTGGTAATCAACTATGCCCATGCCGCAAATGTATGCATACATTCTCCTTGCAGCTCCTGCTAGACAACCACACTCCCAATTTTCACAGTATTGGTGAGAAGCCACAGTGCACCAAGTTGCCAAAAATAGGGGAGAACATCTTAGAGTTCATAAAACACCACAGAAAGATGTTGGTCCCCTTTGTCATCTATGTCAGACATGTCAAACACAAGGCCCGTGGGCCAGATCGGGCCCGGGGAGGGCCCAAATTTGCCCCCCCCGGGGCTATCCCAGAAATGGCAAGGGACCAGCCCCCGCTGCCCCAGCCCTGGCCCACCCCAACCCAACTGGGCACCCTCGGGGACTCACTGGAAACGGCAAGCACTCAGGGGCTGGTGGTGTGCAGCAGCAGCTGCAACTCATTTGCCTCAGCCCACCCCGCCCCTCCCAGTTTAACCATATCACGCCCAGCCACGCCCCACTTTGCCGGGCTTCTCCTCATGTGGCTCTGCTTTGCCACACTGCACCACGCCTTTTCTTGCTTGGGCCATGGCGTTCTGTAAACCTAGCACCCCAGAGCACGCCCAGCCTGTGGGATGAAAGGCGCGGAGATGTGAGCACACGGTGGCACAAGCTGAGCATCAGCTGGCTCCTAGCCGCCCTCTCTGCCATGTGGTAGGGCCGGAAAGGGGGATGCAGCATTCATGCAGAGCCGCAGCCTGGAACTGCCTGCGGCTGGCAACGTGAAACTCTGTGGTGGCCTGAGAGAAAGGGTGAGAAGAAGGAGAAAGCAGGAAGGGTCTCTCTCTCTCTCTCTCTCTCTCTCTCTCTCTCTCTCTGAGAGAGAGACAGACAGAGAGAGAGAGAGAGCCAGGAGGAGAAGAGGAGGAGGAAGCCAAGGTGTTACAAAAAAGGAGAGCTCCCCCCGTTATTCCACCCCTTTTCTCTTTTTTTTTAACCTCCTCCCACTCCATTCAGGTGCAGCTGGAAGAAAAGGACGAGAAAGCAGGGAGGGTTTCTGTGTGTGTGTGTGAGAGAGAGACAGAGACAGAAAGAGAGAGCCAGGAGGGGAAGAGGAGGAGGATGAAGCCATGTTACAAAAGAGGGGAGCTTCCACCTTTCTCCTCCCCCCTTCTCTTTTTTTTTAACCTCCTCCCGCTCTGTTCAGGTGCAGCAGCTGGAGGAAAAGGACGAGAAAGCAGGAAGGGTTTCTCTCTCTCTCTCTCTCTCTCTCTCTCTCTGTGTGTGTGTGTGTGTGTGTGTGTGAGAGAGAGAGAGAGAGAGAGAGAGAGAGAGAGAGAGAGAGAGAGACATCAGAGAAGCAAAAGTGTGGAGAACGGGGAGTGTTGCAGAGTAAGCAAACTTACAAAAAAAGGGGATCTCTCTCTGTCTCTCACACACATACACACATGTGCTGTGTGGGGAAGGTGGTGTGCAGGCAGGCAAGAGAGCACCCTCACGGATTGACTGTCAACGCTTCTAATATTGAATATTCTTGCTTTGACAAAATATGCAGAACTGTCTGGTACTTTTAGAGTTAATTCAGATGAGAATGAGAGAGGAGAGAAGGGAATGGAAGTGAATCTTTGCCCTCCAGGTTAATTGGAAGATGTGAATCATGACCCCAAAATAGGGGAGGGGAAATGCCTGGAATGTTATGTGCAAAGGAAGGGAAATTCAGATCTTGGCATTCTCCATGCCGTGCTGACACCCCTTTACACTAATAAAGGCTTTTTAGGTTAAAAAATGCCTGAAAGTTCTTTGAAGTGTTTCATTAGTCAGACATATGACATTGGCTTTGTGGTCTATTCTTGCCTCCTTCCCTCCCTAAAATCCAGGCAATAATAGAACTCTTTGGATTGAATGGGAAGTTAAGAGGAATTGGTGTGAGTTGAAATTAAAAGGCCGAGTCAACTCCCCCCCCCCAATTATTTTGTCCGAGACGTGGAAAGTGTTTCTTGCTCCTACTTCCCCTCATCTGCTCTTTTATAATTTAATCCAGCCTTGCCCAAACTAATATCTTTTGGGTGTCATGGACCACAGTTCCCATCATCCTGTGGCTATGCTGGCTAGAAATGCAATGCCTTATTTTCTCTGTAGTATGAGCCTAGGAGGCAGTAGGTCTGTGGGATTTAGATGTATGTAAACATTTGTTTCTTCTGCCTAATTTATTAAATCAACATCTAATTTGAAATTAAAAGTTTCTGAGAAATCCAGGGTGGTTTACAAGAAAACTCTCAAAGACAACTATTGTAAAGCATCACTAGCACTGCTTAAAACAATATTAAAAGTGTGTATTTTAAGAAAGAAAAATATTAGTAGTAATTTACTTAGTGCTGTTTGACCATAAAATGTGTTGTTATTCTACATATGCCTGGCTGAACAGTGTGTTTGGAGTTGCCTCTAAAAGGGTGAGGGATGCACTATTCATATTTTCCTTGGGAGAAAGTTCTATAATTGGGGTGCTGTCTCTGAGAAGGCTCTGTTTGTGGCCACTGTTCTATAAACCAAACCAGGGGGACCATCTGGTGTAAATGGATGGTAAACATAGATGATTAGGGGGCTGGAGGCTAAAACATATGACAAATATTTGTGGGTATGTCTAGCTTAGTGAAAAGGACTAGGGGTGGTGACATGATAGCAGTGTTCCAATATTTGATGGGCTGCCACAGGGAAGAAGGGGTCAACCTATTTTCCAAAGCATCAGAAGGCAATAATAGATGGAAACTAATCAAGAAGAAAACCAGCCTAGAACTAAGGACTTGTGAAAACAACTAACCAGTGAAAAGGCTTGCCTTCAGAAGTTGTGGATGCTCCATCACTGGAGGCTTTTAAGTAGAGATTGGATATTCCATTGTCTGGAATGGTATAGGTCCCCTGCTTGATCAGGGGCTTGGACTAAAGACCTCAAAGGTCTCTTCCAACTCTTTTTTTTTTTTTTTGAGAGAGAGAGAGAGAAGTGCTGCCAACCTCTCCCCCTCCCCTCGTCCCTTCCTGGGCACAGACAGAAGGAGGGAGGGAAGGAAGGAAGGAAGGAAGGAAGGAGGGGAGGGAAACAGGAAGAGAGAAAGGGAAGGAAAGAAGGAGATGGGAATGAAAAGGAGGGAGGCAGGGAAGGAGGGGAGGGAGGAAGGAAGGAAGGAAGGAAGGAAGGAAGGAAGGAAGGAAGGAAGGAAGGAAGGAAGGAAGGAAGGAAGGAAGGAGATTGGAATAAGAGGGAGGGAGGGTCTGAGGGAAGTCCTGCTTTAGCACTTGGCCACCAGCAGCCCTGTTGCCCTTTCGCCATCCCCTGGTGGTCTCCCATCCTATTGCTGAGGATGCTTTGGTTACAAAGCCAGGTCTCCTCACATGGAGAGGGAGTGGGCCTCCCTTTGACCCATGCACTTTGTCCTCCTGAACCCACCATGAGCAACCTGGCCAAGGAGAGGGAACACAGCAGCAGCCTTGAGGAGGAGGTAAGTGCAGGTGGGCGCCCACTTGGGGACGTGCGGCTAGGCTAGGCAGGGCTGTGGGGTCCTGGTGCCATGGGAGCTCAAGGGCCGGGCTGGGCATTTGACCTTCACTGCCCAGGGCTCTGGTCAGTCCGTGCCAGCGTCCAGGGGCCCCATGCACAGCCTGAGGCTCAGTGAGCTCCTCCAGTGGACCATGCCCTGGCGCTTGCCCCAGTCCCACCCCACCTTCCACCGGAGACCCTCGGATCTGCCCCAGGCCTGCCCAGGCCCACACAGGTGCCCCCGACCTGAGTGATGTCAAGCTGGCCACGCCCCACCCAGTAGGCCATGCCCATGCCGGCCACGCCCACCCAGCCCCCCAATGGCAACCACAATGCTGATGCAGCCCTCAATGAAATTGAGTTTGACACCCCTGATCTATGTGGTCTTCAAGTCTCAGAATGTGAAAATCACTATTAACCATGATGGAACCATCATCTTTAAGACCAGAAAGCAGTTGGCTAAACATGTCCCATGCAGCTTCTGCTATATAATAGTCCACTGTGATGTTGTTGTCAAAGCCCCAGTCCTCTACCATGGTCGTAATGCAGTGGAAGTCTTTATGCAGAGGATTCAAGCAGAGCTGAATGAAATCCGTGAGGTATTTCGCAGAGAGGTAGAAATGGTGATGATGGATGAAGACGAAGAGGCCTACAGAGATGCAAGAGTGTGCCACATCTGCAAGAAGGAACTCACTGACAAAAAAGTGTGTGATCACTGTTACATCACAGGCAAATACCACGGGGTAGCTGCCAAGGCGTGTAACCTCAAACTGTGCATCTATCCAGAAAAGATGAAGGTACCAGTGGTCTTTCATAAACTCCATAGCTATCTCAGGCATCTATTGATGTCTGCCCTAGGGACAATAGCAATGGGGAGAAAGATCACATGCATCCCAAATAACATGGATTAGTACATGACTTTTAGTGTGGGGCAACTACAGTTTATGAACAGTTCTCTGGATAAGCTTGCAGCCAACCTTTCAAAGAACAACATGAAAATAATGGCCATGCATTGGCAAGCAACAAACAGCACTTTGGTGCTGCTACAACACAAGGGGGTGTATCCATACAAGTACATGGACAGCTTTGCCTGGTTTCAAGAGCAACAGCTTCCATCCAAGGATGCCTTCTACAGCATGGTCTTGAGAAAGCAAATTTCTGACCAGGACTATGCCCATGCATAGAAGGTGTGGGAGACCTTCTGCTGCCAGAACCTCAAGGACTACCATGACCTGTACCTGTGGACTGATGTGCTTCTTCTACCTGATGTCTTTGAAACATTCCAAGTGATGGCAGTCCAGCACTACTGTCTTGACCCAGTACATTACTATTCTGCCCCGGGCATGGCATAGGATGCATTGCTCAAACAAACACACACAAGTCAAGCTAGAGCTTTTAACCAACATTAATCTGCATCTCTTCATGAAGAAAGGTCTGCATGCTGGCATGTCTATTTTATTGAAGCATCTTGCAAAGGCAAACAATCCACTGTGCCCAGACTACAACCAGAGAAAGCCCAATAGATGGATCTTGTGAACAAACTGGGGGGTAAGTACACACAGTATATAAAGCTGGTCCCAAACCTGCACAAAAAGGAATGTTATGTGGTCCACTACCGCAACCTGAAAAAGTATGTGGCATTGGGCATGAAGGTCACCAAAGTACACTGGGTCTTGAAGTTCAGGCAAGACACATGGATGATGCCATATATCCAGCTCAATCCCAACCTATGCACCAAGGTGACATCAGACTTTGAGAAGGACTTCTTCAAACTGAACAACCCTACCTTCGGCAAGACCATGGAGAATCTTCACAAGCAGCAAACAGTTGACCTGGTCTGAAGCACAGCAGCAGAAGACAGGCTTCACAAGTTACTTGTTGATCCTGCCTTCCTGTCATACAAGATATTTAATGGCGGTCTTCTGGCCGTGCACAGAGCTAAAACAACCCTAATGCTGAATTGGCCAGGCTATGTTGGACAATCCATTCCTGACTTATCAAAACTTCTCATGTACAACTTTTGGTACAATAAGATCAAGGCCCAGTATGGCAAAAAAGCACAGCTGCTGTACACAGATACAGACAGCCTGTCAACTGTCCAGTTGGCAGATCCAGAAGGAGAAACTCCTGGGACATTATTTTACCAAGAGTATAAACTTTACTGAATAAACCATATTGGCACAGACAAAGCAAAACCAGTTCTGGGTTTCCCATGCAAAAGCTAGCATAGTAAACCCCCCCCCCCTTTTCCTGTGGGCCACCCACAGTCCATTACATCCACCAATCACTTCTGTTCATATTGTTATGAGAACCAGCGAGCCATGCTAGTCCACCTGCTTGATCTGTCCTTGGGTTGGGCACTCTCTCATGGGAATAGACAATGCTCAGATGCAATTGCCCCCACCCTTGCATTCCATCCCCCCTCCTTTTTCTTTCTCAAGCTGCGAGCGAAGCAGAATGTAGGTGAAAGTGCAAATTAGTCTTGACACAGCCTCTTATTCGAGGTGGAAATTGAAGACACATACATGGACTTGTGGGCCAACACCAATTGGTTCGACTTTAGTGACTACCCCAAAAAGCATCCATACTACACAACAGTCAACAAGAAGATTGTTGGCAAAATGCAGGATGAATGCAAGTCTTGTCCCACAGCAGAGTTTGTTGGGTTTTGACCTAAGATGTATTCCATCCAGAACATCGGCCTTCGCAAAGACAGCAGGTGGGTGACATAACCTATGGATGGCAAAAACAAGCTACGCAAAGCCAAGGGTGTCACAAAGGCAATTTTGAAGAAAGATCTCTGGCACACCTTATACAAGCAATGTCTGGATGAGTGCAAAGAGATGAAACACAAACAGGTGGCCATATGCAGCAAAGGACACCAGATGGGGGTCTATGAGCAGAATAAGACATTGTTCAGTCCAATGGATAGGAAAAAGTGGATTGCCGCAGATGGGATCACCACACGGGCATACAGGCATGTTGCAATTGCAAGAGATCAGGAGCAGGAGCTGGAGGACTATATCAATGACCTCTTTGGGGGCTGAGAATTTGGTCAGGTGGTAATTCTGTCCCCTGAGGAACAAGCATCAGCTCTTCACACACAAATGAACAAGCAGGGCCATCAACAATATAGTACAGAGCAGGCTGACCAGCCAGACATATAATGCTCATCATTTAGTGCAACTACAACATTCGGCAAAGCATGAACCCATTCACTTGATCATTTGAAAGAGCCACATATAGCAAGCAACAGCTCCTGAGCATACTGCACCCTGAACAGTCACTTGGACAGAGTACAGTTGAAGCACTCCATGATATCTGTACTCAAAATCATTGGGGCAGGAGAAGTACCAAATTTCTGCAGGACTGGGCAGCAGTGTTTAAAGAGGCTGCCAAAAAAGAAGTGGCCTCATTTCACAGACGACATTATTCCTATAGAGAGCCTGGACAGAAACATGCACAGCATCATAGTCTTTGACAATGTAATGTTGGAAAAGCAGGAGCCCATTGAAAAATATTTCTGCCAGGGCCAACATGGTGGCACAGACACATTTTACTTAACTCAGACTTCTTCCACATCCCCAAGCAGGTAATCTGTGACAACTGCAACTTAAGATAAGATAGATAAGATAAGATAAGATAAGATAAGATAAGATAAGATAAGATAAGATAAGATAAGATAAGATAAGATAAGATAAGATAAGATAAGATAAGATAACCTTTATTGTCATTTTTATACTGTGGGCACAATGGCACACATCAAAAATGAAATTTAGTTGTTATTTAATCAAGACACAAAAAACTTGCACACCATCCATAACACCTTTGTCAGAGGTGTCATTCCGTTAAAGAGTTTCATGATTTCTTTAGCGTGTGCACACACAAGGCCCAAATACCATGTGGACCAAAGTATCAAGCAAACAAGAGAATGATGTGCTCATTCAAGACCACCTAGCATGCAAGGGTTGACTGCAGCAGTTGTTTGAAGCTGAAAAGCATGGCGAGGTTTATTTACAAGAAGAGGTGGCCAAGCTATTTAAGCCCATAACCACAGAGGCAGAAAGGAAGGCGACAGTTCAGACTAAAGGGCTCCAAAAAGTTACCAATGCCCTAGAACGCCTCCTGGCACAGGGTCTAGGACAGTGATGGCGAACCTTTTAGAGACCGAGTGCCCAAACCGCAAACCAAAAACCACTTATTTATCGCAAAGTGCCAGGGCTGCATCAGCATTGTGGTGCCCTCGGGGGGGGGGGCACTGGGTGGGCATGGCCCACTGAGTGGGCATGGCTGCAGTGGTCACGGGAGACTGGGTGGGTGTGGCCAGGGTGGGCGTGACCACCTTGATGTTGCTCATGGGGGGGATGCCTCTGGGGGCCAGGCAGGATTGGGGGAGATCCAGGGGGTCTCTGGCAGGTGGGGCAGTGGGCAGGAGGCTCGTCTTGTGGGGTGAGGAAAAGGGAAGGGCAGGGTGCCATTGCTATGGAGCAAGGCAAGGCGAGGCAGGGACTGGGGCAGCTGCTTCCTGACACCATCGCCCCCCACACACAGAGGCCAGCGAGCACATGGGGGCCGATGGTGTCCGTCAGCAGCCACAGCCTGCCAGCCCCTTGACCGGCAGACTCTGGGGCTCCACAGCCTGCTGCCAATACCGGGCCAGGCAGAGAAAGGGAGGGGGGAGGCATGTGATGCAGACCGCTGGACATGCCTACTCCATCCCATCTGGTTTTGCTTGTGGTTGGAGAGCAGGTTGCTGCTGGTCATCTCCTCAGCCCCCTTGCAGATCTTGCCCTTGGCCCGTGTGTGGAGCCTGTTCCCCTTGTGCACCCGAAACACCTTGGCCCCACCTCGGGCCGGCACCGCCAGCATCTTGTGCAGGTCTATTAGGCCACTGCTG